>VYXF01006766.1:0-12798 GCA_013397295.1 Polioptila caerulea | reverse complement strand
AAAAAAAAAAAAAATTAAAACCATTTATTTAAAAAAAAAAAAAAAAAAAAAAAAAAAAAAACAAGCTGGTAAAGTGATTTTTCATTGAAGATTATTAAGACATATGGTAAAAATACGTAAAATACGACTAACCAGAGACCCATCAAAGTCACCTTTAGAGATCATGCAAACAAAAGTACGTATCAGTTGCTCTGACTTTAGTTCAAAAAACGGCTTTCTGTGTTTACTAAAATTTCTGATACTGGTTGTGATATTTGATTCTGATGAGTTTTAAAACTATGTATTACTTTAATTTTCTAATTACAAGAAAACATAAGTCCCAATGGAAAATTAGACAATCACAAACACCACATTTACATTCATCTGTTTCTCCTTCTCAATAGCAATATTAGTTTATACTACAATCAACAGGTTTTAAAATTGTATCTTTTATAAAACAAAGTTTTAGATTTCATTCCATAGCCATATAGCCATGTCAAAAATTATGGTCTCACTGCCTGACATATTTAGAGCAGATTTTAAAGGCACCATACTGTCCTGAACAAAGTTCTCTAATCCATGCTCACGAAATGAATGTTGCATAACATATTTCTAAACTGGGCTATACTTATTTCAGAGACATCAAATAGGTCAAATAGGCCAACAGACAAGGCCACATTAAAACATCAACTTCCACATCATCTATCTTTATCCATTTGGCCACTAAATTCAAATACAACTCAGAAGGATGATGACTTAAAATATTTCATTTAGAAATAGTACTCACTCCAAACCATTTTAGAAAGTAATCTATTTAACAAAATAAAGGTTAAGTACCGATTAGTATTATATGTGATTTATAATGTTACATTTCAAGAAAAGGGAGTAAAATAGACCTGATATATCTGGAATAGCTCTTCTCAATATATCAAATTGCATTAATAGAAGGATAATGATAATGGGCAGGACCAGGCCCAAATGGTTACTGTGCAAAACTCTAAACAATGGCAGATCAGTCTCTGCCCAGAGAGCTTACAATGCAAATGATATTGTTCTTTGCAAATGAAATACAGAAAAGAATAGAAACGAATAAACAAGCAGGAGTATTTAGATTGATAAGAAGCACTCTAAATTAGAGGCATTTTAAATATTCTGTGCTAGTTTCCTGGAATGCTAAACTCAAATTGATGCAATGTAGCACTTGACAGTGAAGGTATCTCAACTCTTATTCTATAAAACAGCTACAATGAATCAAATATGTGTCCCAAAAACTGTGTCCCAAACTATGTCCAAATAGTTGTACTCTCAGAGCCCACCAGGCAGCAGGCAAGTGATTTACCACAGTTATCAACTTAGAATTGTCACTGTCACTTTTAAATATCCTATTCCAAACTAATGAGAGGAGTTATCTGAAGGACTACCACAGTACCATGTGCTGCTGTGAAGGGACTATAATTAGCTTGTAAATTGTTTTAATTTCTTTGATTAGCCTCTACAAAAAACAGGTCATCTGAAATATTTCATCGCTGTTTTGATACCTAAATTACTTTTTCCTTGGGATCATTACAGACAGCATGTACAGTGACACCTTAGTTGTAAGAGTCAGCTTTTACAGTGTCTGCTATTCAGACTAGAATTTTCCCCGCTGAGCATCTATTAAAAGCTGGGTTTTTTACTTTAACTTTCCAATTAAAATTTTTCAACTATTATTGGAAACCAGGTAGAGGTGGAATATATTACTCTGCCAATACCATGATGTTCTTACAATTATTTCACTGAGAAATTTAAATGACCCTTTCTTTCAAACCAGATCTTCAAATTTGTCCAGAGATTAAATTCATATAATTTATAATGTCTTCTGAGCTCACAAGACCCTATTTATATCCTGCAAAGTAACAAACTTTACAGACTGCTTTTTGCTTATACTCTGTTCAGGTCACCTACTTTACCCTAAGACAACCTTGTTTATATTGAACACATTCAATCCCCACACAGTGCCAGCAGGGTTCATCTACTCCCAAAGGAAAACTGGGCATGTTTACCAGCTGTATTGACTCTCCAAATAGACCTTATCATGCCAGAAACCAGTCCTTGATTCAATATTTTCTGTAAATAATACACTGAAGACTATGTGTACCATACTAGGTTATTAGTATCACGATCCACTTCAGGGCTATCAAGCATTCAATCTTTGTGCAATTGCTCCCCATGCCTGGTATTTGATGATGCAGAGGTTCAGCATGAGAATCAAAATCAAGCAGAATGCCTCTCCTGTAGTTTCAATACCTCTACTAAAGGCATCTAGGGAAGTCAGAGAAAGTAACAGTAGCTTGTCTTGCTGGGAGCTGGAAACAGAAGTAGACCAGAAAATAACCTGGGGCAAAGGTGGGGAGACAACAGAAAAGCAGGATGAAAAGACACAGAGAAAATTATCTTCACAAGTCTACATACTCCTTTTCAGAACACAACTTGGGTTAGCCAAGTATAACAACTAGTCCTATGGCACCAATTACTAGCAAAAGCCACTAGTAAAGTGAATGCCTCATCCTTCCCTGCTGTCACTCACATAGCCCAACCCTAGCTTGCAGTTATTAAATAGCTTGATATTCTTTCAACACAGTAAATAGACAGCAACAAAACACAGGCTTGTATTTGCAAGTACCTCTTGTTTTTCTGTATCTCTTTCATAAACAATAACTTTTTTTGGTGAGAAAAGTCAGCTTGTTTAATTTCAATGGTTATTTTGTTCTTCTCAATATTTAGCTGTGGTCTGTAAAGAAACAAAATAAAGACATCACAGTACCTTCCTATTATTTCAAACACTAATGTCAATTTGATTGGACTGTTTGTTTAGACAACTATCATATTAACATAATTCTTCTGGAAAAATGTATTGTTCATGTGTGTCTTAAATAATGAAAGTGCTGTTGTTTTTCAGTCTCTTTCTTAACCATATTCAGTTCATTTTAAACTTAGACACCACCCAATTTTGCTGAAATGTCAGTTTCTGGATTAGGCTTCATCTTTCTTTCTTCCTTCCTTTCTTTTCTTTCTTTCTTTCTCTTTCTCTCTTTCTCTTTTTCCCAGGCAATTCTGAAGCTTATGTCTTTTCATAATATATTATATATCTCCATTGATTCAGAAGTCTTTGCTTACTGAAAAAAACACTGCCCCAGAAGTTTCATTTTGTTTAAGTTTTCCCACATCTCTAACCATTTCCCTTTATATTCATTCCTAGGCTATTTTAGGACCTACATTCTCAGGATGTATCTATATAGGATGATGACATGTCAAGATTAATCCAGAGCCTTAATACTAAGTACACACATCACCTGTAAAGGATTTTACTATCTTGAAAAGATCACACTATCACGCTTTCTACCTTGCAGCTTTGATTGACGAGAGGTTGTTTCCTGTTACAAGGAAAACAGTAATCAGATCTCAGAATAGGAACAACCACTGCTTATATCAGAGGCACTTCATTTGGTGGTGTTCCAGAAATTTGAGATGAAAATTAATTTATACTGGCTAATACTGTGATGGCAGAATCCAATTAGAGTATTATATATCTACTTTTAAAAATATCATATCATATTACAATCATCAAAAAGAAAACACACTGCTCCTGGAGCCTACAGAGTCTTCATCACTGAAAGTTTCTAAGGATAGGTTAAACCATTTCTGACAGTGTGTTAATTCTACTTGGAGAAACATCCAAGGCACATGTGGGCAAGAGGCTATCACTGTAGACAGGAAGTCAAAATCCAGCACACAGCATTAATGTGCATATGTGCACATGTGTGTGTGTATGACTAAGAGAAGTTCAGAAACATCCAGTGAACAAGGAATTTTGATTCCTCTGCTCATCACACTGGACACAAAGCTGCAGATTGCTTTTCCTCCCCTCTGCAGGCAGCAATCTTGCACTGAGCACCCACTGGACAGTTTCATTGCCCAGAAAAAGGATTCTTTGATTCAAAATTGTGCTTAGATCACTGGGTTGAATTACACAAAGCCACTCTGGTTAAAGTAGTTTGCCTCCAGGGCAACTGTACAAATTAATACTCTGCTATGCTCAAGTAGAAATTACCTAATCCTCCAGCTACATATTATCACAGATTTAATGATCTTTGCAAAATAAAGTTATATCATCCAGTGATAATGATCTCCACATGAAGTAAACTTGCTCAACGTTTCCAATAATTTATGAGCTTTCTGTAATTTCCTGCCACTCTCTTTCCAAAGTCTCTGCCTGTCTTATGATAAGTTAACTCTTTAATTTCATGTCAGTGTGGTCGTTCCAATTTTGATTTCCTCTAGTATTCCTCATTGTTCAATATCAGTGAGTGTTATATCTTAGATTTTCTTTAGGTTTTCTGTTTGTGTTGTTTTTAGAACTGGAGATTGGCTCATAGAAGGGAAAAAACTGCAACATGAATTCAGCTATACCGCATAGTGTAATTATAGCTAGCCTGTTTCATGTATTAGTACTCATTCCTGAGTCTGGTCTGATTCAAACACTTTGTTTGAGTGGTTGTAACTTTAGGACTTAGAGACGTTTCTAATAATTGCCAATGATGTCTTGCCCTGCAGCTATCCAGATAAAATTCTACTGCAATCATGCCATGCCACTCAACTCACTAAGTCAGCCTGCTAGAGCACTTCACAGCCTTCCCCATTTAAGTTGCTGATTACTGAAATAGTGTTGTGTCTTCTGCAAACTTTGCTACTTTCCTGTTCATCTTCCATTTTCTGGCTAATAATAAAACATTAAGTGCTAACATGAGTCCTAACAAAGAACTGAAGTACACTGCACTATTAATATAAAACTTGAACATACATACTAACTGATTACTTTCTTTCTATCAGACACTGTCCATTTAAGAGACCTTGCTTCTCCTTTAACATCTTTTGGTTTTCCTAGGCTTTTCTACAGAAAAGCTGGAAAAATACTAAAGGAAAGTAACACATATCCTTGGGTAAATTTCCTCATCTCCTTTCCAGTTCATTTTGGAACAGATTTAACGTTTTCTTTCTGTTATTTTTCCAACTACTGTAGCAGTAAATAGAAGAAATACTATTGACAGCTTAATTATTACAGAGCAGCTTGATTTTTCTTGGAATAGGTGTTAAAATAAGCCTTTCTCATCACTTGAGCCTGCATACAGCAAAAAATTCTCCCGCTTAGACTGATTCTTACAATGCTAAGATAAAGCACATATGCTTAAAACTGAGAAAAAAGATTAAGAGAAGACCTGAAGTTTTGGAATCTGCCTACAGTTCCAGAATTCAAGGAGAGAGTGAATATTTTTAAGGATGTTTAAACTGCTGAAATGTAAATTTAACTATCCCCAGGACAAGAACTAATCCGATCAAGGGTTTATATAAGCAATATTATTCATTGCTAACATATTCTTTATTAGCACTTTCAAGTAGAATTTTAATTTTTCATAGCTGAAAACAGCATTTTATAAATATCATCATATGTACTGCTGCCTATATGGGGTTGCTCTGTAAGCCAGATCAATGCCAGTAAGGTCAAAAGTCATAGTGTTCCATAGCTGTGAGGATTGAAGGAGATAAAATTTGGAAGCAGTAGTACTATCTTTTATTGAATTAAATCATACAGATGGACTGCCTGCAATTAAGATCTTGTATTGGACCTGTATTCCCAAAAACATGTAGGGGGGGGTTTCTGAACTGATAAAAATCACTACCACTCTCTGTAAGTTTTGTCTTACTGATATGGAAAAAAGATCAAAACAAGAGATCATAGTTCTGAAGAAGAGTTTTGGAAATTTTGACAGACTAGTGGCACACATCTGAATGAGTTTCTTGGCTGTTGCTTAGAAGGAATGAAAAGTACTTCCTTGTTAAACAAAGACTGAAGATAGGAAAAAGTGGACCCTTTGTTGCTTTTTTTAAAAAAAACATGGTGGGCATAGAAAATCTATCACCACTTCACCACAAAGACTTATGAAATAGGCTGAAAAACATCTAGAAACTACAAGCTTAATACAAGGCAGTGTTCGTAGTGAAGGAAAGAATACAAAGGCATGTCAACTCAAATCCACAAATGAACCTAAAATTTATACTCATGTGAAAATTTAGTAAATTCTTTAATTTCAGAAAATATACAGAAAGGATTTGAATGTACAGAACAAAAATGCTTTGCAGATAGACTGAGAAAGGTATGTGCAATTGAGTAGGAGGCAAGATACGGAACATTAGGACTAATAAATAAATGCTAACCTTGAGAATGAATGCCTAGAAAATTACGGCATTCAGAAGAGCAAGTACTGAGGGCTGATTGTTTTTGCTGAAAAGAAGTTATAAAACAAAATGGAAACTATGTAACTGAAATAATGAAAATGATAAGAAGTATTTTGCACGTAGGGAAGAAAAAAAAGAAAATCAGTTAAAGTATGTCTGAGGCAATATGTTTTTCAGATACAATATAGTCATGGCACTTTATCACTCAGTATAATTAAATGTTTTCAAAAGTTTCATTTATGATATAATGATTTTGCAATTTCATATATTTTGAATCCCTGCAGGTTTTCTCATTTATTATATGAAAGTGTGTACTTAACTATAAAAAACATGATAGGTGCTTGGCTCTAGCACCAAGCAAATAGATGAGTAAAATCTAACAGAACTATTTTGCAGACCTGGTTTCTGTAAGCAGTCATGTCCCTTTATGGCATGCAGAATTGGAATGGGCTCTAGTGACATACAAAAGAAACTCTTACTTTGATTATGCCACTATTAATTATACAATACAATAGCTCCTCTGAGATGAATAGAATTGTTGTAGCTTGTGAAATATGTGCATATCTTTTACTACTGAGAAGCACTGCAGAAGTATAATAATTAAATTAACAAACTAGGTTTGCCAAGCACATAGCAGGATCTAGGGTTATGAATAAGGATGAATGAAATGGTAAGATTGAAAAGTAATTTCACTTTTCAAACTGAGCCCTTCTGTCATATATGGCCAAAAGCATCCTCCTTTTGAGAATTTGGTCCCACACAGAGCAAGCCAGGATATTGTTTTTTTCCTGTTGTTGTAGAAGAGTAAGAAAAACATAATTACTACTCGTCAACTATCACTATTTTTCTACTGTCTCCATGTTATTGTGGACACATCTTCTTTTATATTGCTGTCAAAACCTAAAACTACTTCTTCATAACTAAAAAATTATTTCAACTTGTTAAAAATAATGTGATCCTAGATCAGTGTACTTTAATAATTTTGAAAATAAACTCGTTCTTGAAAATAATACGTTTTACTCCAGTGGTTTTTTTAATGTAACTTCTTTTTGTAGTTAAATATTTGTTTTGGTCATACATGTGCAGTTCTTAACTTCTTTGTTTCATCTCCTGTTTTAATGAATTATTAAATGCAGTAGTGGTGAAGCATATTCAATGCTGCATTTAAGACTTCAGTAAATCATTAAATTTAAACTTTTATTCATGTGCTCTAAAAGGATAAGAAGCAAAGTGGTAACAGTTTTTATAACTTTGCTGTGGTCGTTTTTTTTTTGTTTGGCTTTTATCAAAATCAAATCAGAATCAAAATAAAGAAAATCCCTTAGAACTAAGAAATATGCTTTTCTGCAACTTGTCTTAAAATCTTTCCTAATTCTGGGAAATGTTCTCATCCCCTGTCTACGAATATAGAGCAAATATAGCACTCACATAGCAAGTAACATCTTTGTTATGTAACAGTGTGACATTTTAAATAAAAGTGAAAATATGCATAGCAATATAAATATGCAATGAAAACACCTCAAGAAGCAAAAGCAGAATTTATTCACTAGTGAATGAAGGGACATGTGATGATCAGGCATTTATGAAAAAAACTTGTTGATTCAGATCATAGACCTCACTTAAGATTGTACATGAGAAAAGTTAAGGTGATGAAAGCAGTTTAATAAAGACAACATATTTAGTGTTACCTTTTAGGAGTACCATTGTCATAGTTATATTTATAATATTTTAAATTATTATTTAATTTCACCATTACAAAATACCTTTGCAGAGAGAAAATGGTGACATCAGATGTTAAATCAGCATCCATTTAGTAGATATCCTTTGCAAGAAAAAAAATTATTAAGCAAAAGGAGTTATTTCTTAAGTAGCACTTATTGCATAAGGAGTTCTACTCACCAGGGAGCAAATGAGTGGACTTTTTAATTTTAATTAAAAGTAAAGGAACTTAGTTCTTGACTGTGTATTTGCTGCGTAATTGCTTATTATGAAAAATTGCTCAAAAATTATAGTCTCTCAAGAAAAAATCTATTATGGCAATCAATTCTCCCAGAAAAAGACATACAGTTTCAAAACCAGAACTTCTGTAGGTCATCCTAGAACATTCCTTATTGGCTTCTGACTTTAAGAGACAGTACTTCATTTCAAAAATGAAGAGAAAGCAACTGCAGAAGAAATATAGCCTTTTTCTTATTAGGATATGGAATACAGAAATCCACTAGGAATGATCACAGCTACTTCATAGAATTGTATTTTAAATTAAAAAGAAAGATCTGAATTAATGTGCAGGTTATTTTTCCATTTCAAAATGCTTCCCTATTACAAACCACTATACCAATTACAAAAGCATCAATAAAAGTAATAAACAGGAATAATCTAGCCCTGGTTTTGTATAATCTTCAAATATTGACCTAATAGAAAAGCATGAAGTTAAATCTGTGTAAAGGGTTTGGTATTTTGAAACCGACAAGATAAAGTGTCATGTTTTTATCTACCTACACGGAGATGAGGGATGTAAATATAGGGAGGCTATTCCAGTTTGCTGCTCATTATCATTCTTGAAATGACAAAGTTTTATTTCAGATAGCAAAAAGGAGCAAAGGAAAAGGCTGCCTACCATCCTGAAGGCATTTTTATAGTGCATTGTTTTCTTCTACAGACTTCAATGAATTTGGGCAGTAGTTACTGTAAATTGTATCCTTCTTATCCAAACTACCACAAAGGCAGCTTAAGGTATTTCTCCTCTTACAAGGGCATTTCTTACTTTGATATCTACATGATTAGCATGACCATTTCTGTATTTCAATATCTCTGCAAAACACATGCTACATATAAAAAGGTTTTTGAAATATTTGACAACAACAGGCTCTGATATTTCAGTCTGAATTATTTTATGCATATGCTTTAAGTAACAGGTACTAAATTCTGTATTAGTATTATTTTGGAAATGTAGACTAAAACTAAATACCATACTGCAGAAAAACCCTAACAAGTTATTTAATCCAGTGGGACCAGATTAATACAGAACCTTTCTGTGCCTTCTTCAGTTTTCCAGTAAATGAAAAACCCCACAGTTCATGTGACAAAGCAGCTGGCTAAATGCAGATTTAGTTGTCAGGCAGAAATCCGTGTATGACTGAGCTCAAGACAAAAAGTGGAAAGCATGTCTTCAACAAAGTTTTTCATTGCAACTATTTCCTTTTAAGAAGTAAAAACCAGAAATTCCTGGTTTTTATACAGATCCATATCGTTAATTTTCTCCCCACTATTTTTTAAAAGAACATAAACAAAATCAGCTTCTTCTTTGTGAAGATATAAAGACATCTTTAATTTTTACAGACTTCAGCCAAATTTCAGATTGGCATTAATCCCCAGAAACTGGAATGATGCTTTTATACTTCTAACTACTGTTCATTGTCCTACGACTTCTATGGTATTTAGAAAAACAAAAGAGCAACAATGCATCACATTTTTAGTCTTATATGTTAATTGTAAGACCTTTGGTTCTTACCAAATGAAGAATGGGAAGGATTTCACTGCATGTTAAAATTTATTAAGAAAGGATGAAGACCTACTTCAGGTGAAAGACAGGAGGAACAGCAGAACAAATAAATATAAAAATATAAATAGACCATACATATTATACATACATATCTATGTATGTATAATATTCAACTGCTCATCAATAAATGCTGGTGAAAATGTTAGGATCTGATCTTGCAATAAGATATGCTGAAACAATCTTCCAATTAAAGCACTGGGGACATAAAGTTATGAAAAAACTTATATGGTGTGACAGCTTGTAATAATGGAAAGGTATTGGCTGAAGTGGTCTTACTCACTGCATATTTTCCAGCAGAAAGCTAAGAGGCAACTCCTTGAATTCCAAATCTCATGTAAAGAAAAATATCTCATATTCTGAATTTTAAAAAATGAATATATCAAAAGCACTTTTCAATAAAGTAAACTTTCAAGTTAAAAAGGGTAAAAAAAAAAAAAAAGCTTAAAAACTGCATTGGAAATTTCAGCTCTAAAATGACTTACTCTAATTTAAAGAATATCAAAGAAAATTCCAAGTGAAATCAGAGACCCAGATTCACAAGAGGGAGAATTTCTTTCCTGGAGGAAACAGGAAAAAAAAATACAGCTTACAGAAGAAGAGCATGTAGAAATAAGCTTTATTTATTTCACTCGGGAAGTCCATATCCATCCTCACTCAATAAAAACTCAAAATGAAACAATGTTTTAAATTCTTAAAGGTAAATATAAATTCTCACAGCTTTAAACATTAAGGAAATATGTCAGTCTGAAATTTTTCCATTTTATTTGCTGAATAAAATATTTCCACAATATTTTAATTAAAATTGTAAAGTAATAGTAAAAATCAACTTCAAGGTCTTATACCCAGAAAACACCTATTCTGGCTATTGACTATAAAAAAAATCTTAAATTATCACAACATCTTAATCATTCAGTTGGTGTAGGGCAGCATGCAGACTTGACATCTGTTTCTAAGGTCACCATCTAAACTGGATCTCATAAAAAGAATTGCTTCTCACAAAGATCAGTTTACACAGAGGTGAATCACTTATGTATGACATTTTATAAGACCTAATGTGGCACTGCTGGCACTCCAAAACCTCATATTAAAAAAAGAACCAAACTGAAAAGTACCTCATAGGAGGGTCAATGTCATCTCTGGAGACAGAAAAATTACCTACATTTAGGTCCCAAATTCTTGACCACTGTTTTACATTCATCATAATAATCTTCCCAATTTAGACAAAAGGAAAGAAAATGAATTATAGGTCAAAATTTCTGTAAATCTGAATTTAATTCCAAATGTCTGAATCTGAATTTTAGCATCCAAATGTCAACTTTTCTATATTTATACTCTCTTTCTATTTGAAGATATATTTTTCCAGAATCTAATTATGGTTTTGGCAGAAACATTGCCCAGAGCATTCTGGAGTTCTGCAGATTTTCAACACCAGAACTCCTGGCGAAATCTCTATATAGCAGACAAAATTTTAGTAGAAAAAGCAAGAGAAAAAAAGCAGTAAAAATCAAAATTCTCTCCTTGTCTCTTACATAAGCAATGTTCTTTGAACTTACTTTCTCCTATTTGGCTAAAAATGAAAGACTGTAACAGGGCTCAAAAGTACCATTTCAGAATGGTGCACTTCTCCTTGGAAGCAGTTTGAAGGTTCTGCAGTCAATTGTTTCAAATATTTTTTCATACAATAAGATCCTTTGAGAGAAAAAATTAATTTTAAAAAAATCATTAAATCTTTTTTTTTTTAGTGTTTCATTACACACATATATAAATTCTATGCGACGGAAATTTCAGTTATAACCTCCTTTTCCCCAAGCTGAACTCCAACACATGGAATTCTAACAAACATTATAGAAAATTAAACACTAGAGGCAAAAAGGATAAAATCTTATGTTAAACTGTAAAGAAAGGGGAAGAATTTTTTAAAGAATAAATGAAAGGGGTTTGAAATATTCACTGTCTTGATCATCTCCTCTGTGCAAAAAAACCAATATTATGGATCACCAGCATGGAGAAGGAGTGAAATACTTCTGATTTCTCTCAACTAATCTTCTTATAATATCATCCCACAAAAAGAGAAGATTACTCAGTATTCATGAGAAAAGAACATCATTAACACCGTACATCATATTATAATTTCATAAAAGAATTTTACAAAGTCAATATAAGTTCTTCAATAATACTACAACATATTCTTAAGAAATATACCCTTAATTTCTGCCAATTGTTTTATAAGGACTATGGAACATCATTCCAGAGAAAGCCTAATTCTTAAACAGAATCAGAGGTCTCCAAATTCATCCTTATGCTGCACAGTGGGTGCATTTCAGGTCTCTTCCTATGCACCAACCGAAGACTGAAGGTCTGCAACTTCCTTAGGAAATACAAACCAGTGCTTTTACCTTATTGTCAAAAGTGGTTGTCTCATGTCGTTGTTTTTTCTAACATCCAACCTAAAAATTCCTCACTCTCCTCTAAATATATGTTTGAAAAGCAAGCCAGAAATCCCCAACTGGGATCCTTATGCTTGAGTTAACTGATTATAAATGGGTGCACTGTTAATTTTACAGCTGATTCTAGTTCTAGCTGCAAATTATCCTAGATTGTAACTCCAAGGTTATTTAAGAGATTCTCTTAAATTTAACCCCAAAATATTCAAGGAAAATATTAAAAAATATTTACAAGTTGTAAAATTCACTGTATATATGTACATATGTATATATACACATCTCATAAATGTACGTCTAGTAGAACAATAGCTACCAAAATTACAGAACTAACAACTCCATCAAAAAAAGCATAAATATTAAAATTCAAAAAAGGTTAACAGAAAGAAGTTAACCTTTTGGAAAACCCCGCAGGGTTCCCCTTCCCCCCCCATTTGAAATAGGAAAAAATAAAACTCAGAAATTATAAAATTATAAATATATAAATTATAAAAATAATAAATTCTAAATCAGGATTTAAATCAGTGATTGTAAAGGTCACAG
>VYXF01006764.1:171023-210775 GCA_013397295.1 Polioptila caerulea | reverse complement strand
GCTGGAGCATCCAGCCCCACATTCCATGCACATGGAGCCCCACATGCTGAGTCTCCAGCCCGGGACCCCCCACTCACCCCTGTCCCCCCAGCACCGTGGTGCTGCCATCCCAGCTTTATGGGAGATGATGTAATTAGCTCAAATTTGGAGGGATTAAATGCAGATAGGGCTAACGAGCACCGCAGGGCCCGGGCTTTGGGAGCTAATCCCCAGCCTGCCTGGCAGAAATAGGCCACTCTCCTTCCCACTCCCCCCACAGCCCTTGGCACGGCTCGGTGGGGCAGGAGGCTCCGACCCACAGCGGGACATTTCACCAGGCACATCTTGCCTCTCTGAACTGCCCAGATCCACGCAGCTGTGCCAGGGCTCCAGCACCGAGTGCTCCATCCCACCCCATCCCGTCCCAGAACTGATGAAACAATGGGCTGGGCGAGTGCTCCTGGAGCAGCTCTGATCCCACCGCCACACCCCAGCGATCCATCAGGCCCCTGCCCAGGGACAGATAGAGCCTGGGATCCCCTCAGCAGCCACGAAGATCAGCCAGAACTCCCCCAGTTTCTCCTGAGCTCCTGTGGTGCCACTTGAAGTATCACAGAATCACTTGGAAAAAGACTCCAAGATCAGTTCACCCTCATCCTAGCACTGCCAAGGCCACCACAATGTCCCCAAGTGCCACAGATGCCATGGGCTGGCCTTTAAGCCAGGAAGAAATGGCTAAAGGGCCCTGGCACTGCAGCAGGGGCTGAGCCATTGGCCAGGGAGTGCAGGATGAGCAGAGCAGCACGGTCCAGCCCTGGGACTTGGCTCCATCCAGGCCCAGCTGAGGGGCTGGGCCTCACCTTGCTGTATCCCCCAGAAGTGAGGAAAGCCCCCCATGTGGGCAGCACCTGAGTGACCCCCACCATGACACCCAACTTGTAGTACAGCTTTGCCTCACACAGAGGCGTGGAAAACACCAAATCAGGAATACTGGCATGAAGGGGCAGCAGCCAAAGCCTGGCACAGAGGGGGAATGCCCAAAGCCCCTCAGAATCAGAGCAGAAGGCAGCCCAGGCTGCAGCCCTGACAAGGCAGAGGAGTGGGCACAAGGCAGGTGTTTAACTCGCTTTCAGGGAAATGTGGAGCCTCCAATCACAGCAAACGAGGCTTCCCACGCTTGAACACATCCCTGCACCGCCGCCGGCACACGGGGCGGCTCCGCTCCGTACATGTGCCCCAAAACCACAGCACACTGGGCTCTCTACGGCTCTTTATTGACAGTTCTGGGGAGAACAGTTCATTTCTTCTTCTCCACATCCTGCTCCGCCGCTTCCTTGGCGCGCTTGGCGCGGATGCCGAAGAGGCGGGCGTTGGCCCGGGCCATGCGAAGGCTGGCAAAGGCCTTGAAGTTCTTCTCGTCTTCCGAGATGACACGCGCCTTCTCCCGCTTGAAAACCTGCGGGGAGAGTGCCAGACAGTCAGACTGTCCCTGGGAGCCGGGAGCTGAGGCTTCCCACAATCGTCTGTGCGAGGAGCAGAGCGGGCACGGAGCGCTCGTGCCATCTACAGGCCCTGCCCTCAGCCTGCCCCGCCGGGATCCGCGCTCCCGCTGGCCCCAGCACAATGGAGCAGGAATGGAAACAAGCACCACGGGAAACCTGAGTCAGGTTTGACAGAATTGCAGCGTTGTTAAGGTTGGTAAAGATCTTTAATAGCGAGCCCAGCTGTCAGCCCTGCACCACCATGGGTATCACCAACCATGTCCTCAAGTGCCACAGCCATGTGGTTTTTGAACACTTCTGAGGATGGGGACCCCATCACTGCTCTGGGCAGCTGTGCCAGGGATGGATGGCCTGGTCCATGATGTTCCTACTATCCCATCTGGTACAGCCTGAGGCTGTTTCCTCTTGTCCTGTCACTTGTCACTCGGGAGGAGTGCCCAACCCCCCTCCCACTCCACCCTGCTGTCAGGGAGTTGTAGGGAATGACGAGAGGTTTGTGACACTACTGAGAGCAGCTCTGGGAAGCAGAGAGGATTTAGGGACAAACGGTGACCACAGGACCTGCCTGAGCACTCCTAGCCCAGCTAAACCCAAATCACCCTCAATTTCACAGTTCTCCCAAAGACTTATTCCTGTTTTTCTTTTTTTGATCCAGGATGGGCAATGCCTGGAGACAGCCACCCTCAAGCTGTGAGACAGCAAAGAGAGAACCCTCCCCACAAGTTCAACCTCAATTCCATCACACAGAGAACACAATTAAATGACACTTACATTCTTGATGGGCATAACAGGTCCTGTGAGCTGAGTGGCCATCTTGAGTTCCTCTGGCTGCACAACAGAAGATGGGAATGTTAGAAGAACAGAATTTAAACTTCTCCAGCTAAAACCTCAGCTGAAGCACAGCCTGTATGCAGGTACCCAGCCTAAACACGGTGCTAATGATCCTGACAGGAGCTGTAACACCAAGTGCTAACAAACCCAGCACTCGAGAGCGTTTGGCACTGATGAGCTGCACTGGCAAACCCACGCTGTGCCCGGATCTGGCCAGAGCAGCAGCAGCCCACAGCTCTGCCAGCTGGGACACTTTGACACCAACTGTGCTGTTCTCAATTTACACAGGATTATCTAGGGTGGAAAAGACCTCCATGATCAAGTTCAACCTGTGCTCAATCTCCACCCTGCCACCAGCCCAGAGCACTGAGTGCCACATCCAGTCCCTCCTTGGACACCTCCAGGGATGAGGACTCCAAACCTCCCTGGGGAGCCCCTTCCAGTGCCTGACCACCCTTTCCAGGAAGAAATTCCAACCTGAACCACGTTCCCTAGCACAAACTGAGGCTGTTCCCTGAACCTCCTTTTCTCCAGGGTGGGCCCCCACAGCTCATATACACCCAACACGTTCCTCAGCAACTCCTTCTCAGGCTGATTGCAGCTTCTTGTAAGAGCATGTCATCAGACAAAAATGATTGAACGTTTATTGAATACAGCTGACTCCCAGCAAACACATCTGAATCAGTGTTTCAGCTCCAGGCCCTTCCTCCCTGCTCTGAAGATGCAGTTAAGCAGCTTGGAGCTGCCAGATTCCCCAGAAGATGGGAGGACAGTCTGAACTTACCCTTGTGTTCCCTGGATCTCCTGGCAGCAGAGCCAGGGAACACAGCTCTGCTCTGATCCTGGAGAGGTTTTAATGAAAACCATTTTTGAATGTCAGTAACAATTGCCTTCTGGAGCTTGCCTGGCACACAGCTCTGGAGCCACTCACAGCCTGTCCCTCAGCCTTCCACCAGCAGGACTAACTCCAAGGGGAATTTCCAGCCACTGTGACAATTTAGCTCTCTAAACTAAAACTCAACTGGCTAAGCAAGGATTAAAGCTCCAGGAATCAGCAGCAAAACAGGCCAGCAGCTGCTCAGCCAAATGCCTGGCTGAAGTGCCACTGAAACCCAGAGCACCCCGTTAGGCTCGACCCTGCCAGGCCCAGCCTTGAGCTGGGCTCAGAACCGTGGGGTTCACATGATGGAGAAAGCTCAGCATCCCTGAGCACCAAACCTCCCAGAACAGGACACGTTTCCAGCAGTCAGGTACTCACAGAGCTGTCTCCCTTCTTGGGCATGGCTGGCTTCCTCGGGAAGAGGATGAGCTTGGAGTGGTACTCCTTCAGCCTCTGCACGTTGGCCTGCAGGGACTCCGTGGACTTGTTCCTCCTCCGGGGATCCACGGAGATTCCGATAGTCCGGGCAAACTTCTTGTTGATGCCAGCGAGCTGAGGGGAGAGAAGAGAGTGCTGTCAGCATCCCACAGCTCCCAGCAGCCAGGCAGGGATCCAAGCACAGCCAGCACGGCATGCAGGGTCTGCAGAAAGGCTGGGCATCAGCTGAGGGACCATCTGTGCCACCAACAAAGGGGGTCCTGGTGTGTCTCAGTGCTTAAAATGTTGCTCGGGATGATTTTTGCAGGTGGATTTTGCTAGAGGAGCAAAGTGCAACCCCTGCAGGACACATTTAAACTCGATTCAGACAGACCTTTATGAGTCATGGATAACTCTGCTTCACTGAATACTGGGAGCTCCATTAAATCAGCTTTTTTTTCCCTAACCATCTGCAACAATCACTTAATAACTATTGTTTTAGACTATCTTAAACAAAAACCTCATTTTCTGTTTGAAGACAAACAGCTGCATCCTGCTTTTTGTTCCACCATTACCCAAAAATTAAAGAAAAATAAGTAACGGCACCCAGAAGAACAATTTCCCTGCCTCAGTGCACCAATTTCAGTTATAAATGTTTTAATTAAAATACTGAACCAGGAGCAGAGGCAGCTGGGGGCTGCCAGTGAGCCCTGATGTGGAATCTGATCACAGATACACAGTGGGCAGCCCTGTAGATCACCCTTACCAGCTCAGCACAACTGGGCAGGTCACAGGGACAGGAAACACTTCCCAATTTAATCCAACTATTATTGCTCCAGCTACCCTGAGAAGCTGCACTGAATGGTTTTTCCTCCTGGTGCAACATCTCCTACTACTTTTACAACTACACTGAGCTGGGTTTACTTGGTCCTCCACATGGAAACAATGGCTGAAAATATTTAGAATTAGCAGAAGAAGGTTTCATGAACAATTTAATGAAGGTGATCCTAGTGTTCTTCCTCTCCCAAAAAAGTTTAAGAGACTCAAGGCTCTCTCAGAATTCAAATTTCATAAGAATCTCTGAATAGTTTGGGTTGGAGGAGACCTTAAAGACCTTTAAGACTCACCCTTGCAAAGGGCAGGGACACCTTCCACTATCCCAGGGTGCTCCAAGCCCCATCCAGCCTGGCCTTAGACACTTTCAGGGATCCAGGGGAAGCCACAGCTGCTCTGGGCACTCTGTGCCAGGGCCTGCCCACCCTCACAGAGGAGAATTTCTGTTTTATATCCAACCTAAATTTCCCCTATTTCAGCTTGATTTGAACAGAATTTTCAATGACAGTCTGACCAGCTAAACAGACATTTACCTTTCACAGCACCCTTCACACACCCACTCCACCATCACAGGTAAGACCAGTCTCTCCTTGCTCCCAGAGCCAGGAAATCCACAGCCTTCCCTGAGGAAGTCACCTTGTGCAGCACAGGAGAAGCAGCTGAGCTCAGACTTCATTTGAGTTTTCTGAATTGATGCCCTGTACTTACTTTAAGCTCCTCCAGGCTGAAGCCCCTGCCAGCACGGACTTTTTTGTGGTATCTGATGGTAGGGCACCTCACGATGGGCCGGATGGGCCCAGCCACGGGCCGGGGGGCGATGCGGCGAGCCTTGGCCTGGCGAGCCTTCCTCCTGGAATGGCAGCATCACAGAATCCTTTAGCTTGGGAGTGACCTCCGAGGTGACAGAGTCCAACCCGTGCCAGATCCCCACCGTATTAACCCAGCCCAGAGCACTGAGAGCTGCCTCCAGCCCTTCCTTGGGACAAGGACGCCACCACCTCCCTGGGCAGCCCTGCCAAGGCCTGACCACTCTTTCCAGAAACAAATTCCTCCTGATGGGCAAGCGGAGCCTCTCCTGGCACAGCCTGAGGCTGCTCCCTCTCCTCATCTCCCTGTTCCCTGGGACCAGAGCTTGGCCCCTCCTGGCAGGAAGTTACAGAGATCCAAAAGATTCTTTCTGAGTCTCCTTTTCTCCAGGCTGAGGGCCCCCAGCTACTCCTGATGATCCAGGCCCTTCCCAGCTCCATTCCCTTTGCTGGACACGCTCCAGCTCCTCAACATCTGTCTTGCAGTGAAGGGTCAAACATAACCTCAGAGTCCCAGGTGTGACATCAGCAGAACCAGTACAGGGTACAGGCCCTACCCCGGTCCTGCTGGTCACCCTATGGCCAGTCCAAGCCAAATGTCACTAGCCTCTTGCCCACCTGTGACAGCCACCGGGTACACGGCATCTCTACCACAGGTGCCACTCCCACCCTTGCCGGGAGGCATCCCCCTCGGGAAGGAACAGCCGGGCCGCTGCCATCAGAGACCCAGGGAAGAGCGTTCATCACAGCGGATGCAGCGATTCCGGAGATGCCTCATCACTTGGCCGCGGCTGAGCACGAGCGGGGGATGGCTGAACAAACCCACGGCGCCCTGGCTTTGTAAGCGGCCCCGCAGAAGCCGGGAAAGGCCCTCCCGCGGCCCCCGGAGCTCCGGGACTCACCTGCGGAGCTTGCGGGCGGGCTGGTTGAACCAGGTGGCGACTCGGCGCTGCCAGTCCTTGTGGAAGTGGGGCTTCAGGATCATCCCATTGCGGCTGGGCGCCATGGCTGCGGCCTGCGGACACGGGCACGGTTAACGCGGGGACACCCGAGGCGCCCCCAAGCCCGCGGGCCCCGGCCCGGCGCGGCCCCATCGGCACCCCCGGAGCCTCCCCCAGGGCCCCGCGAGGGGCTGTGGCGGCAGCGGGCATGGCCCAGGCGGGCGGATGGCGGCGGATGGAGCCCCTGGCCCTCACTCACCTCCCGCCACGACAATGGCGACCGGAAAGGAGGCGCTGGCGCGGCGGCGCCGGAAGTGCCGCGGCGGCGCCCAATGGACAGCGCGGGAGCGCCCGGAGAGGGGCGGGGCTAGCGGCGGCTTCCCGCGCCCGCAGCAAAGATGGCGGCGGCTTAAAGGGCCCGCGCGCGGCGGGCGCTGGGCGGGGGGAGCGGGGCCCCGGGGAGCGGGGCCAGGCTCGATCGGCGGCAGCAGCTCGCTGCCCTCTCCCATGCCCAGCACCGGGGACGGACACTGAGCAGGGGTCACACTGGTCCCAAATCCCTGAGCAATCCCCATCCAACCCCAGAGCAGGAGTTCTGCTCCCTGCCCTTTCGGGGTAGCAGCGTTATCTTGCATGAGGCTGGAGAGGGATGGGGGACTTCCACCCCTCTGGGCAGATCTCAGGTCCCACAGCAGTGGGATGCACAGTCTTTGCCTGGGAGCAATGGCACAGCAGTGCTAGCAGCAGCCCAGAAGCCACCAAGGACCCTCTGCTGTTCCCCACTGCCACCCCCAGCTCCACAGAACTGAACATCCCAACCCACAAAGGTTTTTGTGTGTTAAGAAAAATAAAATCAAAGAACACTTGAATTTCTTTTGCTGCTGGAAAAGGAAATTCAAAGAGTGAGACTGGGAAGAAACAAACAAGTTTGGAATGAAAACAATCCAGGCAGCAGCATCCAAAATGTAGAAAACTTGTGTCCCTGAACTCAAGGGAAATCACTCCCTGAGTGCCCCAGGGAATGAGCTGGGACAGGGGAGAAGACAGTGCAGAACATCTTCCCATTCTCAGGGAAGCAGGAGGCTCCCAGCTCCAGCCTGAGCCGGGACAGGGGCCTGGGACTGTGACAAAGGCCCAAGGGCTGGGAGCTGTTAGAGCCCAGGCTTGGGCTGGGGTCTTTCAGGTCACAGACAGTCCTGATGGAGTAACTCCAGACAATAATCCTTCCTAAAAAATGCAGCCAGCCAGGGCACTCCAGGCAGCAACAACCACTTTAATGCTTTCCTTGATGAACACCAGACAGCCCTGTCAGCAGGGCCTGTTTTGCAACGGCCACGAGAATGAAGCAGCTTTTCCTGAGGATTCCCAACAAACACACCTGCCTTTGCTGCATTTCCAAGAGCACCTCTCCAGCTCAGAAAAGTCTTCCCATGTGTGCTCAATCACCCTCTGCACGGTTGGTTTCCATGTCACACTGCTGAGCTCTGCAGTTTTGTCTCAACCTCTGCCTGGGAAAGACTTGAGAAAAAAACTGGACATAAATTATTGACCAGGGAGAAGGAGGCCCTTGTCCTGTAGCACTCCACAGCTCTAATGAGCTTCATGTGTGCCAAAACACCCCCGGAGCCTGACACATTGTACACACACAGCAGCACGTTGTGGGCAGTTTATTCCAGCCAGGGCTGTTTGTGTGTTGTGTTCAAAGGTTACACAAGAGCTGCAGCAGCCCAGCTTGGCCCCACAGGGGTGTCCCCATGCTGAGGGCACAGCCCTGTCCTCCTGCCACAGCACAGAGCACAGCCAGAAGTGGCTTACATGGGACATTCTACCCACTGGAATACGCTCCCTGCTCCTGTGCACAAGAAACTTCTGCAGCAGCTCAGACTTACCCAACTCCTAATCATCACCACCCTGCTAGGAAACAATTCTGAAATCCTGAGGAGTTCTCCTTCCTGCAGGATAAAGCTCAAAGAGCCAACGTAGCCATCCCTTAATTTTGGGGTAGCAGCAGCAGCCCAGCAATTCCCTGCCCAGCATCTTTGATTCTGGAGCTGAGAAGGCAAAGGGTCTGTGTCCAAAAGAAGCCTCTGGAGCCCTCCCATTCCACACGGGAGTGGGATCACACTGGTCTCAGGCGTGGTTCCTCCTCCTCCTCATGGTTTGGTGGCTGGGGAGGTGTTTCCTCCTCCCTGGTGTCCTGCTTGTCCCTCTCTGCCTGCAGCCAGCTCTGAGGAGCAATCATCTTCTTGGGCCCGTGGGGTGGGGGCCCGATCAGCGCTTCAATGTCATCGTAATTGATCACCTCCTTCTCCAGGAGGGCATTGGACAGCTGGAAGAGAGGAAGGAGGCAAAATGAGGGATGGAGACCCCAGAGAGAGCAGAGGATGTGCTCAACTCAGGCCTCTGCACTTGCAGCCCCCCAGGAGCAGACCCCAGCTGTGCCACCACAGACACGGTGACCCTGAAGCGACTGGAGCCAGGACCAAATTCTCCAGGCTCCAGCACTGTTCTCAAGAGCAGGTTTGGCCAGGAATACACAACGTGACTGCAGGCAACAAAGCAAGCTCTTGGGAATGACCTGGAATGAGAGTTCCAGGAACAATGAGAGAAGTGTCCCTCCTGCCACTGTCACGCACCTGTGGCCCTGCCCAGGAGCCAAAGCAGCAGCACGGAGACCTCTGGCAGACCCAGAGCCTTCCCTGTGCACACAGCCCTAACAAAGAGCTGTCTGTTCCTGCAGGCAGGGGCTGGAGATCAGCACAAGTTCCTCTCCAGAAGAGTGGAATTCTCTGGCCCCTCTGGCAGCAGCACCACCCCTCTGGAGCAGCAGGTGGCTGTCCAGCGTGGAACTGCTCCATCCTGCTGACGAGATGTGACACGCTGGCCTGGCAACCAAAACACTGACTCTGGAGATACTTTGGCTGCACTTTAAAGATTTTCTGTGCTGAGCCTCTAGCAAACATCTGGCTGCTGTTACACAGCAGCAGCAGGACAGAGGAGCCTGCAGAGACACCCCTGAGGATCCCTGCTCCAGAGCTGCCAGGGCACTGTCCTGGGGACAGCAGCGTGTCCCAGCTCTCTCCTTACCACACACTGGAGGCCTGACACTGTGTAGCTGAAGGGGTTGTTGTTGTTCTTGCTTGTTTAAAAAGAGGATTTAAGGAAAAGAATTGCCTGATTTGCAAAATAGACAGCGTTGACTCCTGGTCCTTTTGGAAGTCATGGATTGGAATCCTGAAGGGAAGCTGAGATACAGAGGGTGCTGTGACCCAAGCTTGGCTCAGTGCTGGGCACAGAGCTCCTGGCACAGGTGAGAATGTGCCAGGGTGTGCAGCTGAATCGGGACTGTCAGGACATGGGAGGAGGCAAAGCTCTATCTCTGCAACAAGGATTCCTTAGTGCATCAGTCATTCAGGAGGTAAAAACTGCCTGGAGTCACCAGAAAGCAGGAACCAGCCCCCATGAGCCAAGGTGACAGCTGCCATATCCCTGCACCAAAGCAAGACACTGTCCACCTGATTACTGGCCTGCCTTCCAAAAACAGTCAGCTCTCCAGAAAACTGCACTGCCAAAAGGCAAGCAGAGAAGTGCAGGTGAAGGACACGAATTCCAGCTTTGATCATTTCCACAGAGCACTCCTCCTCCTCCTCTACCCTGCAAACACCAGCTGGTGTGAGGAGGCAGACTACTCACTGCTGGGAAAGGCACACACATGCCTCCCGTGCCTGCTCCGAATCCGGGGGATACACAGTAAACAGTCACTCGCTCCCAACACTCCCACCACAAGACTTTCTAGGAGAGAGACAACACTGCAACAGCTGAGCTACAGAGCACAGAAAGCAGCAAAACCACCAGTTAAAAACACCCAACCCAACCAACAAACCCCCACAGAATCCAACTCACTGTTTGCAGCTTGTCCCGGTTCTCCAGCAAGAGCTTTTCTGTGCGCCTGTAAGCCTGAGCCACCAGGATTTTGGCTTCCTTGAAGAAAACGAGAAGAGGGAGTTGGGGTGTAGGTGGCAACAAACACAATGTGTGTGGCTAAACAAGGAGAGCACTGAGGGATGGAATCTGCAAACTGAGCCAGGCAGAATGTGGCTCCCATCAAGAGAAACTATTGATAAACTGGTTGGAAAAAGGCCCAAGGAGTGCTGGTGATAAGGGGCAGTGAAGTCTTGCCCTAGCACAGCTCAATGGGAAATGCAGATTAAGGCTGTCCAGGAGCTAAAGGTGCAGCTCAGCACAAACCCCAAGGAAGCACAGCCATGGTGCTTCTGAAACAGAGCTTTTTTGTTTTCAGCTTTTTGACTTTTGAACTAAAGCAATGTGTTTTTTCAGCAATGAAGCCAAATTTCCCATCAAAACGGGCTGATTTGCAGTCAGTCTGATCATCATTTTTGTTAGACCTGATCTAGGAAGTGCACACATCTACACTGTGCAGCTGTGAGTGTAAGACACAGATTTCTTGCCATCTCAGCCCTGCACAGCACAGGTTCCTGGGCTGAACTCCCAGCCCAGGTGGGATTCTGCCTGTTCCAGCTGCCTCACTGCACAGCCCTGACACAGCCATGGAACAGGCTCAGTCACTGGCCAACAGCAAAATGCAAATTGTTTGGGTGTAGACCACTTGCCATTTTTTACTGAACGGCAGAAAGCAAAGAAGAAAAAGAAACCCTTAGCCCAGGGTGGCCTTACGTGGTCCATCATCTGCTGCAGGCCCTGGCTGAAGGGGCGCCGGCCGATGCCAGGGGCACTCTCTGGGTCTGGGAAGGAGATCTGCCCAATGCTGGGCACCATTCCATACTGCTTCACCATGGAGTAGGCAATCTTGGTCACCTTCTTCAGGTCATCCTGTGCTCCTGAAAGACACACACACACTGCTGGCACATGCACACTCAGGAAGAGCACATCCTGCACAGACATGTGTTCTACCAGTGGAGAGAGCAGAGGATCCACTGCAGCTTGTGGGGGTGAACACTCAACCCACTGAGGGACCTTCCTGCAGGTCCCAGGAGTGACAGAGTGACCCTACTGTGGCCAGCTCACCTAGGTCCTGACCTGCCACTGCCCACAGAGCAATCTGGTCTAGTGGAAGGTGTCTCTACCCATGGCAAAGAGTGGAACAAGATGGGCTTTAAGGTCCCTTCCAACCCAAACCATTCTGTGATCCTATTTGGATTTAACTAGCTGGAAACAGCAAAGGAAGTTCTAGGTCTTCTCAAGAGCCTCACCAGTAACTGCAACTGTGGCCTTAGGCTCTGGGACCAATCTGAGACAACACAGTGACAACCACCCCTGAGACCTCCATGCTTACAAGTGTCAAAATACACCACAGGACATTTCTTCTTGCCAGCACAGGAAACCTCTGTCCCTTGCTCAGATCCCCCAGGACCTCCACCTGCCCATGCCAGGCTCTGGCTCCTCACCTGTGGTGACCTTGTTAAAGGTGATGGCCTCAGCCACTCTCCCCCCCAGGGCCATGCACATCCTCTCCAGCAGCTGCTCCTTGGTGAACAGGTGCTGCTCCCGGGGCAGGATCTGTGCGAATCCCAGCGCCGCGTTGGTCCGAGGGGCTATGGACACCTGCAACACAGGGCAGCTCCCTCAGCTCACAGAACTGCAGAGCCCTCCCTACAGCAGCACCGGGAGGGCAGGAAGAGGCCTCTGCATTCCCAGTGAAGTTTGTCCATAGCCGTGGACAGGCTGGCCTACGGAGACACGGCCAAGGACAGCAGTGTGTGCTCATTCCTGCACTGAGGGCTCTGCCTTCACACACAAACACACTTCCTGCTCAGGAAATGATCCTTAACAGCAAGTCCCAGAAATCCTGAAGTTCAGGAGTTACTGTGGAGTGTATAGGCCAAACAGAGTTCACTGATTCTGCCCCAGAATCCCTGAGACTACCTGCGGAAAGACAGGAGCCCTCAGAAAAATAACAGCCATTTTCCCCACCCACTAAATGAGAGTAATTAACACCAGTTCTGCTTACACAATGGGTCATTCAGAGTGAAATGTGCCGCTGGTAGCAGGCCAAGGAGCTGTCACCCTTGTCATTTCCCTCCCCACCTCCCCCCAGTGCCCCGGCTTTCGGGGCGATGTGCAGGGATCACGTCCCGGGCTGCCAGAGAGGCCTTTCCCTGCAGAGAAGGGCTTCGGGCAGGCAACCTCCCAGTCTGGAAAACACATCCCTCCATCAGTATCAGAGCAACTCCTGCAGTGGCTCTGCTGGCTGCAACGTGCTGGGAAAGGGATCACATTTGGATGTGTGCACACACGGAGCAGCCTGGTAGTGCATGACTGAGCAGCAGCACCAGGAGACTCGGTTGCTTCTAGTTTTTAATTGCAAGGCTTCTCCTATAGCTGGTTAATCAGCTTTGCACCAGCACTATCATCAATGGAGCCTAATAATGCATTTCTCTAGAGAATAAATTAGGGACGTGGTTTATATAATCACAGAATCATTAGGGTTGGAAATGTCCTCCAAGATCATCAAGTCCAACCTTTGACCAAATCCCACCAGCCCACTGAACCATACTGTGAAGTGCCACATCCACTTGTTTTTGAACATTTCCAGGGACAGTGACTCCATCACCTCCCTGGAGAACCTGTTCCAATGCTTAATCAACCTTCCAGTGAAGAATTTATTCCTAATATCCAGCCTAAACCTCTCCTAGTTTATGGTGGGCTTGGCAGAGCTGAGCAGTTGGACTCAATGACCTCCAAGGAACTTGATTCTGTGATTCTGTATTTGCCATTTACTTTGTTGCAGTAGCACAGCCCCAGGCCCACAGAGCTGAGCAGAACTGCACACAAGTACAACACAGCAACCTTGGACAGGGCAGCCTTTGGGACTCCCCTCCCTGGCAGTGGAGGTACCTTCATGACAGCCTCAGTGTGCTCCAGCAGCCACCCAACCAGCGCGTGCCCGGATTCGTGGAATGCCACCACCTTCCTCTCTTCTGGGGACAAGATCTTACTTCTTTTGGCAGTGCCTGTGGGAACACAAACCAGAGTTTGCAAAGTTATCAACAGGTGCAACCAGTGGGGCATAACCTGGTCCAGCCCAGTGCATAGCCAGTGGCTGAACCATTTGTGCTGAGCTCTGGAGAGGGGGAGACCCTTTAACTAAAATGTTTGGTAAAGGTGATCCCTGGCCCTGAGGTGGAAAGCAATCCATGCCTGAGATTGCTTGAAAACCCTGGCAAGAAACTTTTCTTCCTTCTCCTTACAACAGACTTTATCATTAGACAAATAATTTGACATTTGATCAGAGAACAAGAACCTTGTTCCCAAGGTTGGATGTATAACAAGGCAGCTTACTCTTTTTCTTTTTTGTGGAAAAAAATGTGAAAACAACAACAAAAAAAAAAACCCAAACAACAAAACCCAAAATGAGACTAGCTAGTCTCACACTCATTTGGCTGTTTTCAATCCCTTAGGCAGACCAAGAGAGAAGAGAGATGTTGAATCATATATACAAGGTCCCAGTTGAGAAAATTGTGCATTAAGAGTGTTCAAATCAGCTAAAGTCCAGGAGTAGGTACAGAAATTTTTCTCCAGAGCCTGGAAATGTTTCTGATTACACATGGCATGCTCCATATGAGCTTATTCCCAGGCTCCTGAGAACCAGCAAATGAAGCCATAACTCACACTTAACCCTTCCTCCAGAAAGGTGATTTTTGAAAATATCTATTTTCCAACTCGGCAGAGCAAGTCCAAAAAGGATATTAAAAAAAAAAAACAAAAACAAAAACAAAACATGGGTGAATGGAAGTAAAACTTCCAGCACATAGGAAAAATAACTACAGAACACACAGCAGGTCAGGCACTTGTCACAGCTCAGAATGTTGGATACAAAAGGGTCCCAGGATTTGCAGGCCAAAAACACCACACAGAGCCCAGAGCAGCAGAGAGGGGAGCTGCCAGTCAGAACCAATATTGCACCAAGCTTGCTTCATGTCTTGGAAAAACAACATTCTATTAACATGAACTTTTAAACAAAGTCAAAGGTTTTATTAAACAAGGAAACAACAAAATTAGCATGGCAGATCTTGTAAAATTACTGCTCAGGACCCTGCCAGGCACAGTGGAGGAGCAGATTAATTGCAACTGCCTTGATTTTCCTTGGTCAGTCCCTTACCCTGCCCTCAGCAGTGTGTGAGCATGGCCCTGTAGGGCTATTCCCACAGAAAGATGTATCTGTTCTCTGTAAATATATGTATGTATACATACATACACACAGACACTTAAAAAATCCCTGTCAGCCCACTGAGGGAGGGACTGTGCTCTTCACAATAGCACACACTGTGCCTACCAAGATCATTTCTTTTCCTACATAATCGCCAGGCATGGAAGTCCCCTGGAAGCCTGTAGTTATCATATTCATGACATAAACCACCCAGGAAACAACTCTGGTGCATCTCTGCTGGCCTTACACAAACCACACCAAGAAAAGAGGCTCCATCTTCTAAAGCCAAGCCCTAAAAGCCTCTGTGTGCTTAGCAGGTTCCTTCCCTTGCTCCCAGGAGGCTGGCTGCTTTCTGTTCCCAAACTAAAAACACAATGGGAGCTACCACAGAGAGAAGTTCTTGCTCCTCCCTTACAGTAACACAAAGCTTTAAGGCTGACAGGGCCTCTGGACTTGCAGAGCTCCCTTTTGATTCCACCCCACTCTTATTAAAACCAGAAGCTCCTAATGGAAAGCACAGTAATATCTTCTTTCTTTCTTTCAAGAAAAGCTTTTATAGGAACTGAAATGCCCTCTGGATTGTGAAACCCAGAAGCATTCCTATGACATGGAAAGGGTACATTTAATACAGGGGCCTGGGGGGTTGTTTGGGGTCTTTTAGAATCTGTCTACAAAAAAATAGCCAGTCCTGCTAATGTGAGAGAATCTGATTAAGCAACAAAAAGACTCCGTGGCCTCCTGCACACAGCAGAGCCTGAGTGAGGCCAGGCAGCTTTAACTGCCAAAGCTCATGTCCTGCAATGCCCCAGCACATGGAGCCCAGAGATCCCTTCTGCTGCCAGCCCCCCCAGCCTTCCATGCTTTCTGCTTTATCTTCCCAGTCTGGGCAACTAAGGCAAGGCTCAGAAAAAAAAGGCAAGTGAGTCCCTGCAAGTCTGGTGCTCCTGCAGATGGGAAATGTAAATATATGTTTACAGAGCATGTGGTGCCAGGACAAGGGGGAATGGCTTCAAACTGAGAAAGAGAAGGTTCAGTTGGAGTATCAGGAAAAAAAAAAATCTTGTCTGTGAAGGTGGGGAGGCCCTGGCAGGGGTTGCTCAGAGGCTGCCCCATCCCTGGCAGTGCCCAAGGCCAGGTTGGATGGGCCTTGGAGCAGCCTGGGCTAGTGGAAGGTGTCCCTGCCCAGGGCAGGGGTTGGAACAGACTTTAAAGTTCCTTCTCACCCAAACCAGTCCAGGATTCTGTGACCTTTGCTGCAGCTGATGAGAATTTCTGTGTTACAACTACAGTTGTCTCACTGTCCACTCTTGGGAGCTCCTGAGTACAGTCTGGGATTTGTGTTTTTAACCAAAGCACTCCAAGGGTTTTGTTTTTCTGCAACAGGTGAAGCTATGAGGAATTTTCTCAAACATCTTATTTTAAGATGTTTGAGAAAGAATTTTTTCAAAGCATTTTCTGATAAAGCAAACACTCAGGACTTAATTCCAGGATCAGGAAGTAACTGACCCAGTACAAACATCCTGTTCCCCATGTTCCACTGAAGAGCCACAGAGTGCCAGTCTGTGTGCCCAGGCTCCCACTGGGAATGGAGCCTGGAAGAAGTTCAGTGTCTGATTATGAGATCCACAGCTTGGCTCCAGGGCAGTTCAGCCCAAAACCCACCAGATTCAAATTCCTCAGGTGAAGTCAAGAGTCCTGGGAACTCTTTTCCCCTCCCTACAATACACTGCTGCAGGGAAATCTCCAGAGGTTCCTCTCCTGGCAATGGCACAAGCAGCAGGGAAGGGCCACAGGATGTTCTCAGAGGGAGAACAGTGCTCTACTGTCCTGCAGTTTATTTTGCCAATTCATCAAAGCCTGGGCTTGGAGGGCAGAAAGAAAAAATCTCTAATTTCTTGCTGGTGAGGATACAGAGACTATTTGCTATTGATATTTATGCAGCAGGTGTCCAGGGTGGCAAGAAAAATTCAGAGATATTGTCACTCTTGTTAAAAAAACACCCGAACAACAACCCCCAACCCTTTAAACTGAAAAATCCACATGGATTCGAATTTTCCTCTTTATTATTTTGTCAGTGGCCATTTTCCCTGAGCTATAGATTCAGATTCCTGCAGACTCAGCAAGATGGAGTCATTTGAGGTCTTTTTCAGGGAACTTTCTGTGGTTTTCATGGAAGACCTTCAGGCCAGAGCACACTCTGGACCCATCTGTCTTTCTGGGATGTAACCCCCTCACCTGAGCAGAACAGATCCCTGTGGCACCATCAAAAAATGCTGCTGCACTGGCACAGGGTGCCCAGAGCAGCTGTGGCTGTCCCTGGATCCCTGGCAGTGCTCAAGGCCAGGCTGGACGGAGCTCAGAGCAACCTGGGATGGGGGAAGGTGTCCCTGCCCAGGGCAGGGGTGGCACTGGAAGAGCTTTAAGGTCTCTCCCAACCCAACCCAGTCCATAATTCCATGGAATGGCTGCATCTCTCACCTGCAATGACTCTTTCCACAGCGTACTCAAAGTTGGAGGTATCAATGGATTTGTGCCCTTCCCTGGCAGCGTGAAGAGCAGCTTCGTTGCAGATATTTGCTATGTCAGCTCCTGCAGACACAAGTTCACAAGAGTTACACTGGGTCTGAACTCAGAGGAGGAATGGGCACAAACAAATCTGGAGAAGGACCTAAGGAAGTCAAACAGCCTGTGCTTTTTGCTCCTTGGGAACAGGGAGCAACCCCAGCCCATGGTGTTGATGTTGGATTTGAATAACACAACTGCTTTGGCAGGGAATGCTGATACCACACAGAGCTCAGCAACACAGGAGCAGGCTGAGGCCAAGGCTGGCTCCCAGGGACAGGGATGGTGTGGGCAGAGGGCTGGCACAGGCTGCTGCTCTGCTCAGCCTCGGAGGGAAGAGAAGGAACATCTGTTCCCAGTTTGTGTGGGTGGGTGATGGTGGCGGGGGGCTGCTGAGAGCAGTCACGGAGAGGCAGCGTGCTGGGGCCTGGGAGAGGGGAAACCCAGAAAAGATATTCCAGGAACTCCACATAAACAGGAACTCTGGAGCCCCTTGCTCAGCACTGTTTCAAGCTCCCAGGGACCCACCCTGGAAGCAGGCTCGATGCAGGAGCCAGGCAGAGCTGTCCAATTTCTACTCTGCTCAGCAAAATAATTCCTACTCGTTCCTTCCATCGCTTTCCTGGTAACATAAATCAATTTAACAATCTCTCCTCTAAAGTGCAGCACCTCATCCTCAACAGCTTTGAGAGGAGTATGACTGGTTGCTTCCCTTAGGAATTAGGCACTGGGCATAGTAGAAGTGTGCTTTCCCTACCTCCCCACCCTGCTAGTGCAACAAATTTCAGAAGACTGAAAATAGTCATGAATAACAGCTCAGCAGAGCTCATCAGGGAGCTGGTCAGGTTCTCACATTTTTTTTTCTATTTCCCACAGAAACTGACAAAATAAAGCCCTTTTTGCCCAAAACTCCCTGTTAGACCCCCAGCACTCAGGAGCTCCAGCCTGAACGGAGCAGGAGCAGCCCATGGACACATCATACCACTGAATCCTGGGGTCAGCTCTGCCAGGTGCTGCGAGTAGAAACTGCCGTCCTGGATCAGCTTGAGGCCCTTCAGGTGCTGCTCAAAGATCTCCTTTCTCTCCTGTAAAGAACAGCCAAGCACCTGAGCCCAGCCAGGGGTCACAACAGGGCGCTGCTGTCTGTGGCAGGGAGCAGGGTGGTGGCAGTGCCAGCAGAGGGGACAGCGACAGTGCCAGCAGAGGGCAGGGCTCTCCTTGCAGAGTTCCAGCAGCCCTGATAAACACCCAGCTCTCAAATTCCCAACAGATGCACGAGGCTCTCTGAGTCACTGCTTTCTCTCTCAGGGCCACTCTCCCCTCCTCACTCTCACTCTGATCAGTCTTAACTTCTCCCTCACCACAAAAGCTCTCGCAGGAAGGAGCTCTGACTGCCTCGACCTGCTCCTGCACCAACCACAAACTGTAAAGTCCATCCAGCAGCTCCTCAGCTGCGCCCATTTCCCAGATGGAGGTGGGGGTGAGACGCTGCTGGCGAGCAGCCACCAGTGACTCATTCAGCTGGTCCAGGAGATCCTGACTCAAACAATGGGCTCAGTTGCCAGGGTTTTTCCCCTTCCTCCTTCAGGGCAGCTGCACGGTTCATGCTTCCGGGGCCAGATTCTATCAGGCATTTAAGGTATTTTCAGTGAAAACTCTGCGGAGGACAGTGAAGCACAGATGGGAGAGGAAGAGCCTGTGCTGGCACAGCACACAGATCTTCAATGCAGCTGAGCCTATTCCCAGAACTCTGCTACAAATGTCAACACAGCGGACATGGAAGACTCTTGTAAATGGATTTAAAAAGCATTCAGAAGGAGAAAGTCACTTAACAGGCTGCCTAAAGGAAAATGAGGAGCCTTGCAAGGATAGGGAGGGCAATAAACCTACAGAACAAATAGTGCTCAAGGCACATGACAATTTAAGCTCTCGCACCAGCCAATTGCCAATTAGGTGCTCCCCGATTTCCTGAAGAGAAGACACAAACATAGCTCTGCATCTGCAGGGTGAAGGGAACCTCACAGAAGAATTCACTGCCAAAGTTCTACCAGAGCAGAGACCTCCAGACCAGAGATCTGTCACTTCACAGAACTGGCCACTGCATTAGCACCACAAATCCTTGATTCAGAGCACAGAAACAAGAACAAAGGCAAACAGAGGCTCAACATCTCCATCTCCTTCAAGCTCAGCCTTGCCAGGCCAGTGAGACCAGCAGGGACTGGGACATCTCAGTCACAGGAAGGACAAGGCAGCTGGTTGAACATACCTGGAGTGTTGGGAGATCAATAAAGATGTGCCTGTCCAGCCTGCCAGGTCTCATCAGAGCGTTGTCCAGGACATCGGCGCGGTTGGTGGAAGCCAGCACTATGACATGATCCGTGGTCCCCATTCCTGCCAAAAACAACACCAGGGGAGGAGGTTTTCCCCACCTCCCACTGCACTACAGGCACACAGTGGGCTGGAGGCAGAGGATGGAGTACACAGCTTTACACAAAGCCAGGGGGTGCTCACAGCACCCTTTGGGGCTGAGTGTCCCCCACAGCTTGGGGCAAAGTCAGGAAGGAACCTCCCAGGCGAGCCAGGCCAGCCCCAGGTCATCATGGATACTCTGAAATCCCATTCTCATTTACTTAATAAGTCTTGGCTTAAGACTTCTTTTTCTCCTTCCTACTGCCACACTTGGAAATTGCTCCAACTAGAATCCATAACAGAATCTCTGTGTTGACGAGTTCACAGATGCCTTCTCACCCCCAGGATAAGTCAATTCCTGAGCCTTTAGCTCCAGACTGTACAAGCAGCATTTCCTAGCTCAAACAGCCTTTCCCACAAATTTTCATGGGAAGCCCTTTCAGTTTTTATTTACTTTCAGCCTTCAGTCACAGACAGGCCACCAGGGGAGGGACAGGCTGTACTCTGAGCTGCTCAGGTCAGTGCAGAGAGAGAACAGCTCTGCCACCCAACAAGGGCCATGTTACAGCATGAGCTGCTCTGTGCCTCCTCACTCACCTCGTGCAGGGCCCTGCACAGACCAGCCCTGCAGAACCCACACCAGACACAAAACACAACCCAAGAGCTTCACACTGCTTATCAGCACAGAACTTGGCCAAGCCAGCCAGAGCAGGTTCTGTCTCCAGGTCTTTAAGGTAAAGGGAGTATTGGGATTTACAAGCTGCCTGAGAGCAGCCTCAATGGAGGCATCAAAGACAGACAGGATTTCCTGGGGAAGGGAAGGCAGGGCACTGGCAGCTGCAGGAAGGCAAAGAGGGGCAGACTTTGTGCTGCCTGGGTGGGGAGTCAGAGCTCCCATTGAATCACTGCCCCTACATGGTTATTTATTGCATTCCTCCAGGTGCCTGCAGGCCCCTGGGCATGAGTCACCTGCTTCCAGCACATTCCCCAGCCCTGGCACACAGCAGCCTTCCCAGGGAAAGGACACCACAGTCCCATGTGCTTCCCTCTGCCAAGTCCCACGCTGTGGAGAGGCGGCTCCGCGCACGTAAGCTGGGCCAGTTTCAGCTCTCAGCTCCAGCAGAAGAGCTGCCAAATGTGTCAGCGTGCAAGAGCTCAGCACAGATCAAGGTTCCAGGTGAGGCAGGGGACTGGCTGTGCCAGCTTGTGCTGCAGCAGACCTGGTGCTCCCTCTCTGCAGGCTCCTGCCTAAATAAGCTGCCGGAGAGGATGAAGGCGAGCATCCTTCAGGCGTGTATCACACTGCACTCTGGAGAGGGATAAACAGGAGAGACTGGCAGGCACTCCAGGAATGGCAGGATTAGATGGCATAGTGCATTATCTGCCTTGCAGCTGAGAAGACTCTCTTAAAATAGGTCTGACTATTAGAACAAATAAAAAACCAGAAGCACTGAGAGCATCCTCCTCACATCAGCTTCTGCCCCACTTGCTTAATGCAACACCACCTGGCATGTCACAGGCAAAGATCAGCCAAAGGAACAAGCTACAAAAACAACACCTCATCACATCAACAAATGAGAGACAGCTCTGAAAATGCAGCCTGAAGAAAAGAGTTCCTGCAAGGGTCACAAATTAACCACTCCAGAAAGGAAAGGGAAAAAGGGTCTATTTGAGCTGTAAGTGCCCTGCTCCCCACAGAGCAACACACAGCTTGGTGGGCATCTCACCTGTAGGGTTATGCTGTGTCATCCTCCAGCCATTTGTCCAAAAGCCTTTGGACATCTCCTGGGAGCAGTGGCACTGAAATGGGGCCCCTTCCTGAAGGAAGCCTCGGGGCTGCACATGGCACAGCTCAGGACTCATCTGAGGGCTCCAGGTGAAGAGCTGCTACCAAAAGCCCTCCTGCATTTCCATTCACAAACCCCCAGAGCTCAGCCCAGGACTGCCAAAGCTCATCTCAAAGCATCCAGAACAGAGGAGAGATTTGGGTCACACTCCCCTTCCGCCTGTCTGTGGTTTGAGAGGGAAGATTCACTATTCAGAGCAGGCACCTGCTCCGACAGAGCCGGCGTTTGTGCGTCACTCACTCCACTCTCACAAACAGCTTTTGTGAGAGGCTCCCGCCGGCGCCTCCCCTGCTCCCACCACGGCCCGGGGCTCCCCGAACTCAGGGAAGGAACCCGAGGCTGCTGAGGGAAGAGCCCTCTGATTTCTCCAAAATGCCCACACCAACATGACCGAGTCCCAGCCTGCACTCACCCCATGCAGCCTGCACAGCTCTGATCCTCCCTTCCTCCCTCTCCCCTCCCTCCAAGGAATCTCATTCAATCCCAGAAACCCAGCAATCAGTGATGACTCACTGATCTGCTTTTGTGCATGATTTTTTTTTTTCTCCAATTAACACCCAACTCAGGTCTATGTTGTGTTGCCTTCAGCCCACAATTTAAGCTCAACTAGAGCTCTCAACCTTCCATCTCAAGGCTGCCTTACAAACACTCACCACTCCTGGGGCAGAACTGTTCCCCTCCTAAACAGGTTATTCACCTTCAGCCTGGGAACTGTTTTGCTGTGCTGCACGTGGCTCATCAGTGTCGTTTTAGGCGACACACTCTGTTAGGTAACACTCCAGTGACACGTGCCAGGATCCCTGCTGACCCCATGTTCCCAGCACCAGGCTGACATCCTTGCCAGCTGTCTCCTGTTTGACACAGTCAACTCCTTGGACTGATTTTTTTTTAGCCTGTGTTTGATAAAGCACTGAGCAAAATGAAGGACTGTGTACATGATCTGTGCGAGACACGAATAAAGAATGAGATAATATAGATTTAAAAATAAACCAGGCAGCACACTGCAAACAAAGGACTATAAAGTACACACTGAGGATAATATTTACCTTCTAAACTCACTTTCCAGTTGAGCTGAACCCTCATTTCTGCATTGAGACTCATCAGGAAAACACTCTGGAAACCACACCTAATTTTTACAGACTGATGGAAATCAGACATTTTCATTCTTAGGACAGAGATGTGGAATGTACTGACTACATACTCCTGAACAGACATGCAGGCTTCCATTTAATTCAGAGGCCAGCTCACCCTACAACTGACAGGGGAGAAAAGGACCCACTCAAGCCAGGAGTGCTGGGCTGTGTTACCACTGACCTTCCCTGTCAAGATCATCTACTTCACTGGAAACTCTCAGTACAGAGCCAGCAGCTGGAATCCGAGTCTGAGGATGCTTTTGGTGCACAATGGCTTTTAATTTTTCATATGAAAAGTGCGATGAGACAACGTGACAGTCAAGATATGAGTCACAGTTAAAGTGAAGGGAAAAGTGCAACAAACACTCCCTGATGGGCAGGTAGTTGGTTATTCCTGACCCTGCAACAGTAAGATTTAGCAACAGAAATATTGCAAGTTGGGTCAGTGCTGCAGGTCAACTGCAAGTTGGACAGAGACAGGACTAAGGACTGCCAAAGGATCACTCTTTGTGTGAAAGTGTCAGAGCAAAGGGCCAATTCCAGGTGCACAACAGCCAGAAACCAAACACAAGTGTGGCCTCAAACCAGGACTTGTTTGCAAAGCTTATCTCCCTCATCTCAGAGATCCTGTGGTCAGGCAGACAACACAAACATAAGGCAATGCACAGGAGAATTGATATATTACACCACTTCTGCCCCTGTAAGACAGCTGAACTCTAAACTCTGACAGGTTTTAAACCACTACCTGTCTCAGACTGGATACAGCAAGTATCCAATAACATGCAACAGCCAGCTGGACTGAAACTCCAAGGTGTTAAAGTTTACTAGATTTAGGGACTAGTGATGGGGTTAACGGGCTCAGACTGGTTCAGACTTCAGCAAGAGAACACTGGAGAGGCCAGGCAAGCTCAAGCAGGACAAACATGAACAGCTGGACTTCTGAGGAGATAAGGGCAGGGAGAACCACTGACCATCCATTTCCACCAGCAGCTGGTTCAAGGTCTGCTCCTCCTCAGCGTTGGCAAAGCCAGACACGTTGGTGGAGCGCCTCTTGCCCACGGCATCGATCTCGTCGATGTAGACGATGCAGGGGGCGCGAGCCTGCGCTTCCCGGAACAGGCTCCGCACTCGAGCGGCTCCCAGACCTGCAGGGAAAGGGAAATAACAGGAACCTGGCAGCTAAAGCTGTTAGCAAAGCTGGACAGCAGCAGTACTGGCCCTCAGTGAGATACCTGCCAGCACACAAACCCTCTGAGTGTGACAGTCCCTCTCTCAACAGCCCGGACACAAAGAAACAGCCCCCAGAACTTGTGTTTAGCCCTTAGGCTCAGTGTGTCCTGGAGTTGGGTTTAACTGGGCTCCTAAACCTGCAGGGACTCCTAGAGCTGCTGCAAGAGGAGTTTTGCCCCCAGCTCCCAACATGGCCTCCTGTTCCTCCCACAGCTCAGAGCAGAAATAGTCAACATTTTCCTGCACACTGACCCTTGTCAGGTCTCAAGAGATCTGTGAGGAAGGAAGAAAAGGAGAAGGATGGAAATCCCAAGGCACACAGAGGCCCTACTTTCCCCATCTGCATTTCCATACAAGGAAGGAAGCCTCAGTCAAGGGCTTTAATAATAGGTACAGGGAAGCCAGAGAGGATGCTTGCAGGTGAAGGACCACAGCTGCACTCTGTCAGAAAGCAGCAACCAGAAATGCACTTCAGATACTACATAATTAAGGAACTGCATCACTGAAAACCTTTTATATCTTCAGTCTAAGTACCCAACTCATCCTCCCAATGCCAAGTCCTTTGCAGGAAGCCCAGCCAGCCCCCTCCAACGCCACAAGAGACAAAGAGAGCTCCCCCCAATCCTCAGAGCACCTCACCTCCAATCACCTCCACGAACTCGGAGCCTGCCATGGCCAAAAATGGCACCTGGGCCTCTGTAGCCACGGCTTTGGCCAGCAAAGTCTTCCCACAGCCTGGTGGGCCCAGCAGCAAGGCACCCTTGGGCACTTTGGCCCCGAGCTGCAGGTAGCGATCGGGATTCTGCAAGGACAACGCAGCTGGGTCAGAGCCACAGCTCACACCAGGCACCAAGGGGGGCTTCCCAGAGCCCCCCCAGAATGTTTTCAGCCTGAGTAACTCTGAGCTGCCAAAAGGAGCAGCTCCATCTGCATTCCCACTGTGGAAGTGGACATCCAGAGCTTGCTTCAACAGAGGCTGCCCAGAACCACAAAGAATGAAGAGCAGAGCACCCATCCCTCCCCAGGTCACCCACAAGGCAGGCAGCAAACATTTGTTTTGTTCTACTTTTACACACCTTTAAATAGTCCACAAATTCCTTGACTTCCATTTTTGCCTCATGCATTCCTGCTACATCCTTGAAGCCAATCCCTTTTCCAGACTTCCCATCCACAATGGTGAAACGAGCCATCTTCAGCTGGTTCTGTGGAAGGCAGCACAAGGACCAAACAACTTGGGACAAGGCAACAGTCTGGAAAGGCTGTTTGCTGCATTTTGGGAGTCAGCCCAGCCCAGGGAGACAACCCAGCTGTCCCTACCAAGCAAGTCCCCATCAAAGCACTGGTGTTTCACAGATTTTTGTTCTGGAGAAAGTTTCCAGATGGCTGGTTGACTCAAACTTTATTTATCCACATGTTGGGAAGAGACAGAATAAACTTGCAGTAATAGTCCCAACACAATCCAGATCAAACTCCATGCAGATGAGGCAGGGATGATTACTAAAAACATGCAGATGTCCAAAACTTGATTTGGGATCTCCCTGATTTCTAAATCCTCTGACTCTTAATACACATGGGATAGCCATAGTTCTGAGGAGTATGTGTTGTTGGCAAATAACTGTCAGTGGTAAATAATTGCCAATACTTGTGAAAGCACAGACATTTTGCAGAGTCTTTGATGCTGCTGCTGGTTTCTGCTGGAAACACCCCAGGCGAAAACTAGAGGTCCCCAAACTGAACAGCCACCCCATTTCCATCTTCTGATGCATGTGAAGCCACAACCAGAGTCAAAACAAGAATTCAGTTAAACATCCCACTCATAACAGTTCAGTATGTTCTACTCAAAGCAGCTACTCAGGAGGCTTTTTCTTTCAGAAGAAAGTTTATGGCTTCTGAGGCCTCAGAAACATCCAAAAGAAGAGTTAAACTCAGGGCCTGGCTGTCCCCACTTAAGCAAGGACACAATCTAGTCCTCAAGGCCTCATTACTCAACACTTCTTTAAAATACTCTTTTTCTCTGAGCAGCTGCATCCTTTTGTTCAAAGAGAATCTCAAAGCCAAAAGAGAACTGCGGAGGAGACTGAGTGGGAAATCCAACAAGGGACTGAATTCACTGTGTTTTCATCCCAAATCCCTGTGGTCAGGGACAGAGCACCCCGGGCTGATTCCTACAGCTTCATCAGCTGATCCAGGCCAAGGTGGGAGAGGGGAGGAGGAGGAGGAGGTTTGCCTGGTGTTGCAAGCAAGGCATGTGGCAGGAGCAGAACAGGCCAACACATAATGAACTCCAGAATCTGAACATATTTTATAAATTGAGAACTCATTTTGCAGAAAGCAGCAATTCCTACTTCTGGCTGTATGGGAGGCATGTTGGCAGGGCCCAGTGAAAAACACCATCTGCAGCTGCAGCTCATTAGCAAGCTTTGAAAACAGCAAACTGGACTGAAATTCCCTGAGCTCAGCCCTTCCTGCCATGGGGAAGGGACCTCAGCTAAGGCCAGTTAAGGTACCAGCCAGGGAGATGATCAGCACAGGATGCAAGATGTGGCAAGACTGGAGAGTCCTTGGCACCAGTTTAATGCCTTAGGTTTTAGCTTTTGTATTTTTTAGATCCTGTGCTGTTTTAGTGGGTAACTTTAGGTTTCATATTAAGTGCTACTGAGTTCTCTCCACAGAGTAAACAGACAAAACAATTCCTTCTCTAGCTTGATACCAAGGACAACTTGCAGGCCCAAGAACGAAAACGGCAGTGAAGTGAGAAGAAAAAAAGAGGAACCATCCTCATCCTGCACTGATTTTGCTGGGAAAAGGGGAGGAGATAATCCAGCAGAAGCCAAGACTCCCCACAGGCAGCAAAACATGCTCAAAAGCCAGGCTACTCACAAAGGCGTTGAAGCCTCCGGCCCTGCTCGCCACCCTGAAGAGGCGGAAGATGCTCCACAGCATGGACACGGCCACCAGGGTCACTATCAGGGAAAGGACATCACTGGAAGGACAGAGACAAGCACAAAGTGAAGCATTCAGCCACAACCTGGTCAATATTACCCAACATGGCTACTTTTAAAGGGCATTTAGGCTACAGCACAAACGAGCAGACGTGATTGAGAGAACGGAATTTTCACAGATTTTTATACAGATATATAAAACCCCAAATCCCAACCATTACATAACCTAAAAAGTTAAGCAGAGGACACTGGCAAACATTGCCTACAGCTGTGGAAGAAATTCGACCTCACCATCCACTTCAGAGGCATTTCTGCTTCTAAAACAAGCAGGACCTCCAGGCACTCAGATCACACCCCGAGCAGAATCCACTGGGGCTGGCAGTGCATCCAAAGGGAGCTCACTGCAGAGGACAGTGTCTGGTAGCAATAGGGATTCCAACACTCCTAATCCTGGCAGAAATCCCAGTGTGGGTCTCCCATTAAGAGACTTCTTGATCCTCCTTAGTCAAACCTCTCAGGAGTCCTTTATGCCAGAAAAAAGTGCTCCAGCACAAACATTGTCAATTTTCAGGATCCTTTGGAACACCCACTGCATTAGAAGGGAGATGGGGAACTGAGAAAACACTCCAGGTCTAACACAGTTACAGGACAAACATGCTGAGGACAAACACCCTGTGCTCAAACAAAGGATGCTCCCAAGAGCAGGAAAAATGATCCTATGCCAGATGACAGGCTGAGATTGGTGGGCCCCTCTTCTGCTCCACATGCCTGAGGAATCATTCAGCCTTGCCACACTTTTGTGCTTATCTTTACACCAGGAATGTGTGTTCCACCTCTCACAGAGGGATGATTTACTGAAGCAAGGGACCAGCAGGAGCTCTATACCCAGCTGCATTTGTTTCTACTCAGTGAGAGATGCAAAGGCAACACTGAAACCTGAAAGTCACCTTCAGTTTGTCTGCTCTGCAAACAGGATTAATTCTGAAACACCCTGAGCGCCCACAGCGTGGAGTGAGCTGAGCCCAAGCTGCAAAGGCTCTGCACCTCACAGGCTCAAACTCCAGACTGAGACCAAATCCTCCAGACATTCATCAGGGCTTCTGAGAGACTTAACACCCCATCACAGCTCTTTAAAAATTGTTTAAAATCTCTTTTGAAGAGCAGGGGAAACAGCTTGTGTTGGGGGCTGATTGTCTGTTCAGTACTCTCTTCCTGTTACACATAAGTCTGACAAAATTGGCAAGTTCTGAATTTGAACTGAAGGTCTCATGCTGCATGATTAGTTAAAAAAGCTTATCTTTGTATATTCAACTATATATTGAAAACATCCAAATGTTGATGAGAGGACAAAATCTGGCCCAGGTATCCATTCAGACACAAACTTCACACTTCTGCAAGTTGTCTGGGAGGAGGAATTACAGAACTAGCCATCTCCAGTGGGAAAATCAAAGCATTATAACAAGGAAGGAAGGCTCAGTGCATCCACAGCCTTCTCCACAGCACAGGCTGTAACATCCCTTGTTGCCAAGATTTCTATCACACTCTGCACTTGCATAGTTGATTATGGGGACAAAAAGTGCTAACTGAGCAAGAACTCAGTGACCCTGACCTGAAACATTTTGGCCTGTTGCATGTTTCAATTACAGAATTCTTAGGACCCTCACTTTTCAAACATTAATGCACATCTAAAGCACCTTATCTTTCAGAAACACTCATTCCATGCTCCAAATCCAAGCCCACTTTTCTGTTCTGTATTTAGGTAATTCTCAGCTGAAAGTCACTTTTTTCCAAGCCAAGGATGCTGTCACCAATACATGAGCAACAGTAAGGACAAATTTATATCATACTTTCCATAAAAGCCAGGGTGTTTGTAGGAAATGGGGATCCTGTCTTTCTCATCAATATTCAGCTCATCCTCCACAGCTCTGAGCTTCTCTTCGAATTTGTCGATGTTTGCCACGCGCATGGTGTAGAGCAGGGTCACGTTCTGGGGACAGGCAAGCCACAGCAGCACAGAAATGTTATTTATTATATATCAGTATCTGCAAGGAGCAGAGGGGCACAGCATGGATAGGTCAGGGAAAAATTAGCCTCATGCTACACCCTTTGATCCTGCATCAATGAATTTGGGAGCAGATGATTGACACCAGGGCTCTGAGTGGATTCAGGATCCCTCTGGTCTTAGGAGAAAAGGCTGATGGAGTTTGACAGAAAACCCATGACTGAAATCCAAACAGGAGAAAACTTTTGAAACAAAATCCAGTCATAAGAGTTTACAGTCTCCTGGACACCTTCTCCCATATCAGACTGAGCTGGTAGAAAAAAAAAAAAATTAGTTTCTCCAGCTTTTTAGACATACAAAAGAATTTTTTCCCCCCAGGCCATTATTAATTATTTTTACAATTCAAACTGGAAGTCTTAGCTCCCAGTTGCTTGCAGCCTCCTGAACTTTAAATAGAAGAAAGAAAAGAACAAAAGGAAATTCACAGCTGGAGTTTGAGTGACCATTAATCCAGTCACCTTCAGCACTACTATCTAAGCTCACTCACAGCTGCAGGGAGTCACTCACAACTTGCCCATGAGGAGTTCCACCCGGGTGCAGATAAATCTCCACGATGTCACTCTCAGGCACCACCTCGATCCTCTGCACCTCCCCCTTGGCCAGCATCTCGTTGACAAAGTAGTTCCAGGAGATGTTGGTGCCTTCCCTGTTCTCGCCGATCATGAAGCGAAGCATCAGCACGATGAAGGTGAGGACCAGCAGTGCCCGCAATCGTTCCAGGTGCATCTGATTTTCCCTCCTCCTGCGCTTCTCTTCCTCTTTAGAAAAGGAAAGGTATCAGAGGAAAAAGGATTAGGGTGTAATTGTGGAGCTTTCTGACCCAAAGAAGGGATAATTAAATGACAAAGATTAACACAATGGTACTTTTGGGGGGTTTTTATGCTGTGTGTTTGGTTTCCCCTGAAGGACTGGGCTTCCCATGGTCCTTGTGCACCAGACTCACTAAAATCCCACCAAATATCATTCTAGGCTAAAATGAGACACTCTCTTGCCTGGACCCATACAGACTGAGGTCAAATAAAGCCACAGGCCTCCTGTTGCTAAAAATCAAACTGCAGAATGACTGTAACCCACTTCATATAACATGGATCCACAGCAGAAAGAATTAGGAATAATCCCAGTGTCCCTGGTAAATCCCACAGTACATTATTGCTTCCAGGTGAGCTCTGATCTCCTGGCATCTGCACCACAACTCCAGGCATGCTTCCACTACCTCAGTCAATACCTGCATTTGCAGAGAATGGGAGATAGCACAGAACACAAATATACTGCAAATCCATCTGCCTTAACCAAACTCCCTGGATTTTCTCCCATACAACTCACCTCGTGTTTCAGAGAGTTTGATAACTTGTCCACACTAAGGCTCTGTATCCAGAGGGATTCCTATGCTGGATGTGCTTTCCCACACTTTTATTGTGCTACAGCCACACTGAACCAATGACACGTGGAAAAGGGATGTTCTACTTCAACTATTTGCCATCAAATATTTTTCCAGTCTCACAACACTATTTTTTTGTGCTGCACAAGCAAATTTACAATTCTGTGGGCTGTAAAGGACTGTCACAGCACAGTTCAATGTCAGCTGCTGGCCAGTGTTTGAGTTGTTCAAATGACAACAAATATCTCCTCCTCTTTCCAGTCACATGTGAGTGTTCCCAATATATAATTTAGCACTTGCTCTTGATATACAATTTAACAGCAACAGCAACATGGCACACATAAATACCCTTCTACACCCAGAAATAAATTCATTCTGTGCCACTGGGCTCTAATGCACCAGTGCTGCAGCCCAAATTTGATTTATTTGCAAATTCATAACAAATGTCCTGACACCAGCATTTATCACCAGTCACCAATTAGGCCCTATGCACGCTGCAACAAAACCCAGGGACAAACATATGACCCAGGCAGCTGCTAAAAAAAGTCCTCTGTCCTTCAGAGGCACAGCCTCATTTTTCACTGCTTCCCAGCTCTGCTCCACGCTGAACAGGAAAGGCTTGTTCCTAAATAGAAACAATGCAGCTTGGCAGAGAAGTCATCATTTCAGAGGGCTGTGACAAGCTCAGGCTCCGTGTCCAGCCCACCCGCTTTGTTCTCTGCTGCCATCCCCTCACCAAGTGTTATCTGCTGCATCCAGCTTTGATAGGACTCAGGAATTCATCCCAAGGCTGCAGGATGACATCCACTACAGTCTTATTCGGGAAAATTAAAATACATGATAGAAGACTTAGTCTGCACAACGTCCTGAAAAGCTGAGCAGGTTCTAAATAAAAAGATTTTACAGAGAAAAGAAACTACTTAAGGAAAGTGAATCCTGAGAGGAAACGTCATCTATGGCTGTGCAAGTTCCTTGGAGGTGTCAGAGTCAACTCCTGCTAGAGCACTTTCCTCCATTTCAGACCAAGTGGAGGCCCACAACCTGCTCTAAACACACAGAGTCAGGGGTGTGAGCACAAAAACATCACCCAGGGGAAAGCTGCCCATTAGACACCCTGACACAACTGCTCCCATTTCCAGGAATCAGATCTTTCTAGGACCTTTAACCTGCAGCTGAATAATTTCAGGAGAGAACCCCATTTCTAGAAAGCTGCAAGGCAACACTGAGCTTTCCCCTAGTCTGTGTTTAATTAAGGACAAACCCGATCTATTTCTCAGCTGTGGTAAAGCGTGACTGTGTGTGCAGCACAGCATCCACACTGCACCACAAGCCACCCCACAGTACTCAGGAAAGCAGTCCCAGGGACTGGATGTGACACTAGCAAGCAGCAGCTGTGGGAATGCTTCCAGCTTTTGAGTCTCCACCAAGCAATGATTTGCCATTAACCCCAAATGTGAACTCTCTGATTAAAATCTTAGCGAGGGCTGCGGTGACAGTTCGAAGAGTTCTTTGTAATAATTACAGCAGAGACAAGTGTTCCCCTGGAGACACGGGGCAGCACTGCCCCTCCCAAAGCCAGGCTGTCCATTAATCACAGGAGGAGAGGCCAGGGAACACGGCGTGGTGCTGGTTACTGATTTGAACAGCACAGCACTCCCAGGTGCTGCGCTCAGTCAGGCCCTGGCCGCGCACACCACGCGCCCCAATTCCCTTTCCAGGACTCTGACACCTGCACTCACACCCCACTGAACACTTCACCCCACTTCAATCATCAAGGAAAAGCCTCTGCTCTGGCCCTAAGGACACTGCAGGGACACCCACTGCAGTGACACCAGCCAGGCTGTCAGCAGCAGCTGACCTCTGACTTTGAAAGCAGAAAGTCCAAGATGATTCAATTATTAAGCACAAAAATCCAAATGCTTACACCATTTGGTGACACCCAGGTAAAGGTTTAGAAAATAAATTATAAAATTATATTACAGTCTATAGTGACATTAAGTGCCTCCCAACCTGCAGTACAAAGTTCTGGAGGCATGGCAGGAGGTTGGATGATTTTATGGTCCCTTCCAAGCCAAGCCACTCTGTGATTGACAGGTTTTGAGGGAGATAAAACTAATTTTCAAGAAATTCTTTACATGCCTGGGGCTTAGGAGAGTAAGACATGGAAAAAAACCCAGTATCTAGCAAGACTGATTTAAAAAAGAAAAACCAAGAAAAATTAGTTACACAGCTGAGAGCTCTTTAAGGAATTTATATCTGAGCTCTGATTCACTAGAAGTAGGGACACATCCACATTGAAGGTAAATGAAACATAAGAAAATAAAACCAAATCCAGAATAAATGACTGGGTTTAGTTAATACAAGTTTATTAAGTCAAAATGCTCTACAACAAAACCTCCCAACCAAAATCCAGGTAGTATTAGTGACCCCCTTCACAAGGGGGCCAAGGCAAACAGCAAGGGGGAGATTTGCACAGGAAGCAAAGTGGCCCAGAAAGAGAGTCAGTTTTGTGATTTTACATCTCCTAATTAGATATTAGGGGAAAATCCTTCCCTGTGAGGGTGGGCAGGCCCTGGCACAGGTGCCCAGAGCAGCTGTGGCTGCCCCTGGATCCCTGGCAGTGCCCAAGGCCAGGTTGGATGGGGCTGGGAGCAGCCTGGGACAGTGGAAGGGGTCCCTGCCATGGCTGGGGGTGGCAGTGGATGGGCTTTAAGGTCCTTCCAACCCAAGCCACTCCAGGATTTCTATCATCTGTCTTGTATCTTCCAGTCCATCATCTAAACTAAAATACTCCTCCAAACTTGCTCTTAGCCTCAGGCTTGCCCAGGGGGAAGTTACAGGTACAGGGAAGCACAAAGCTGGATCTTCCTCCCTGCGTGCCCCTCCCTGTGCTTCAGTAAATCCCAGAATTTTGGGCACACACGTACCATCCTCCTCCTGTGGAGATTTCTTCTTGAATCCTCCATTCTTCTGGCTACTCCCCCGAGAGCTGGATGTAGCAAACCAGGAGGTGCTGCCTGCAGGCAAGCAGAGGTCAGAGTTTGTTTTGATGGCACAAGGGAAATAATTTGGAGAAATTTCTTTAGCACTGAAACATGGACACAACTGCCAAGGCACTACTGTAGCTAACACTGGTGTGGGCAGTTAGGAACAGCCTCACACTTGGGATTGGAAAGGCTCATTAAAGGAAATATAGGTAAGGGAATTAAATCAGGTTCCTCAGGAACGCTGGGGGATACGCCAATAAAAGCCAAAAAAGGCTACAAACACAAAGTCTAACAACTCTAGTAGTTCTTTAATCCTCTGGCTCCTCATGGGAAGGTGCCACTGTTCATCCCTGTCACCAAACACAAATCTGGATCCTGCAAACACCCTCACCTCCCACATCCAGGAACAGAACACCTCTGCTGCACTTTCAGATATGCAGAGGAAGGTGAGGAAAGGTCAATTTTCTTATGAAATCAGACCTTTTCCCTTTCTGCCACTCGGGACTCACCCAGGAGATTCCAAAGTCTGACTGGATCCCGGATTATGTGCTGTTTTGTCAGGACTCCACCGAGACCTTGACGTGGTAGGGAAAGCGTTGGTGCCAGGAGGCTCTGAGGAAGGACAGAAAGAAAAACAAGACAATGATTGGAAAAGTGCTGCGGCTGCTCCTAGATCCCTCCAAGTGCCCAAGGCCAGAGTGGATAGGGCTTAGAGCAGCCTGGGCTAGTGGACCATGGCAAGGGATTAGAATTAGACGAGCTTTAAGGTCTCTTCCCACCCAAATCATTCCATTCTTTCCAAGGTGTTTCCCAAGTCAGTGACCAACAGCGCAGACACGACGGACTTTCGGACGGCACAAGCACAGGTCCTCCCCCCGCCTCCGTTCTTCTCCTCTCCCGGTGCCCCCAGCGCTCGGTGAGGCCCCGCCACCGCCCCGTTACCTGCAGGCCACGAACCCCGCCGGGGGCACAGCCGCGGGGCCGGGCCCAGGCGGCGGCGGGCGGCCGCCAGAAGGCGCAGCGGCCGCGGAGATGCCCCATCCGCAGCAGCAGCAGCGCCATGTCCGCGGGTCCCGCTCTCCGGAGACCTCAGCGGCCGCGCCGGCGGGCCGGGCCCGGGCCGGGTGGCGGCGGCTCCGCCGTGACCAGAACCGCGGCCTCAGCGCGGCCGGAAGTTCCCGGTGAGGGCTCGGCGGCCATCTTGGACGCGGGGGAGCGCTGCCAGGCCTCAAGATGGCGGCGGCGGCGCGCGGGGGCTGCCGGGAAGGGCCGCGCCGTTCCCGCGGTAACGGGGCCCGGCCCGAGGCCCCGAACCCGGCACAGTCTGAGGCCTCGGGCCCGCCCCTCCCGCCGCTCCTCGGGCGGGCTCTGCGCTGCAGGAGAGCTCCACGCTAGGGCCGGCCCGGTTACGTCTCGTGGAGCAGATGGTTCCCCACCAGCCCGGCCTTCTCCGTGCTCTCCCGCGTGGCCAGGGCCGGCCCGGCCTTGGCCCGGTCCCACATTATTTAGGCAGGAGAACAAACGCGTGGGAGGGTCCCTGCAAGGACAGCAGAGAGGCTGCAGCCACCACTGCGGGGGTCTGATGCTGGAATCTGGTGGTGTGAGCACACAACCAGCCCGGCTCCGGGATTTTATCCCTCCTAATGCTATGTAATTGTAATGCCTGGGAAAAGAAGGAACAAACTCTGCAGTCTTAGATTCAACAGAGGGGAAGGAGACCGGCTCCCTCCCTGTGCAGCTGTTGCTGAGGAAGGTTCCCCTTTCTGACAGCCCGAGGTAGGAGTGAGCTCCGGTAGAAAACAGCCTTTGTGTCTGCGATGGGAGTGAGGGACTGAACTGTGTTCTGAGGGAAAGGGAGTGAACAAATACATAGAAATGGATGTTTACTTTGAGGGTGGTGAGGCCCTGGCACAGGTTGCCCAGAGAAGCTGCGGCTGCCCCTGGATCTCTGGCACATTAATGTCCCCTCACTCCTGGAAATCTCTTTGTGTCACTGATTGGATCAAACAGTTCAATTTACAGGCACACAGATCGGTGCCAATTAATTCAGAGCTCGGAGGGGATGAGGCAGCTGGGGGCACCTCCACCCACAGATCCTGTGTGGAACACCCAGGGAGGCTGTGCTGACTCCCAGCTGGAAGATCCAGGCCTGGATGTGACCAAGCTGTGCTGAACTGGGAGTACTGGTTATTTACAGACATGTTACAGAGCTGGAGTTGACACAATTTCTATCCCTCTTTTCACACTGTGCTTCAAAGGCAACCAGATGACAGAGCACCAGGGAGACTGGGCAGAGCAGCTGTGGCTGCCCCTGGATCCCTGGCAGTGCCCAAGGCCAGGCTGGACAGGGCTTGGAGCAGCCTGGGCTAGCAGGAGGTGTCCCTGCCCATGGCAGGGGTGGAACAGGATGAGCTGTAAGGTCCCTTTCTACCCAAACCATTCCATGGCTCCATGAAGGAGGGCTGGGGGGGTCTTGGCCTCTCTGGTGCCAACACAAAGTGGTGCCAGGAAGGAGAGTCAGGAGGTTCTGCCCTGCGTGGGCCGCTCAGGCTGTCCCCTCTGTGCGTGCCAGAGGTGACCTTGGGAAAGGTGGCTTCAGTCACTGCCCTTGGACTGGCAATATGCTCCCTTGGGAGTAAGCCAATATTCTGAGAGGACAGATATAACCTGATCCAGGCTTGGCCTCGCTGGGAAGTGCTCCAGCCATGACATCACTCAGTAATGCCACGTCTATTTACTACTGGGGAAAGGGGCTGGATTGGAGGCTGAAATCCCTGGTTTATCTCCTGAGCAGGTTAGGAGCAGGAAGCAGCATTAGCAGCCACATCTTTTCAGGCTAACAGGAGTCCGTTTCCACGGGAAACACAGCTCTGCTCTGTCTGAGAAGTCACCTCTCCTGTTTCCATGCTCCATTTAAGACACTCTGCCCTCTGAGGCTCAGGAAGTTCCTCAGCCCCCCCAGCTTATCCCTGACTCATTTCCACACAGCACTTTGCCAGTGGGGTAAATGGATACCTGGAATCAGGTGGCCACTGCGCCATCCACAGCCTTCTCATCAATGAATCAAAGGATTCTGTGCAGAGCTGAAGCTGCTGGAAGGTAAATTCAGATTTTTTACAGCATGAACCCCCCCCAGGACCTAAGCCAGGACTTTGCTCTGGCAGGACAAACCCCCCAGCTCTGAGGGCCTGGAGTTTCCCAGCATCCCCCAGCACTGTGCATCTCTGTCGTGCACCAGATGGGATTTTTTTGATTACTTTTTTGCAGATGACAAATCAAGGTCAAGGGATAGATGCTGCCCTTCTGCACAGCACGGCCCAGAACTCAGGAAAACCTTTGGGTCAGCAACAAAGGATGGGCTTAAAAGACCACATGGCTTTCCCTGGAGCACAGTAAAACTCCTCACCAGGAAAGAGCTGCTCAGGCTTTTTCCATGAGCCAGTCCAAACCCATCACACCTATCCTCTCCTCCAGGAACAGCTTGGGATCACAGTGAGTTCCAGTTCCCTGTCAGAGGACAGCATGGCACCAACACTGCTCCTCCCTGGGGCACAGAGCCTCTCCAGCCCCATCCTGGGACACAGCACTGGGGCACAAATCTATCTTTGGGTCACCTCTAAAGCCCTGGGAGTGTAATTCAGGCAGGTGACAGATGGCTGGAGGCAGGGGATCACGGGGACTCGGCCACCCCACAGCAGCCACTGCTCCGTCTGCCAGCCGGGGCTTAGAAACCTCCAGAAAAGCTGACACGGGGAAGAGGGAGCAACTCTGAGAGTGACAGGGGTAAGGGCAGAGCAGGGGGAGGGAAATGGCTGTTGGTGACTCAGAGCAGATGACTCTGCGGGAGGGCCCTCCCCGGAGAGCTGCTGGAGTGAGCAGGGCTCGGAGAGGCCCCGGAATCCATCTGGAGGTGGCTGAAGTCATCTCCAAACCCTGCAGACCTGAGGAGGTCACTGAGCTCCGAGTGAGCAACTGTCACTCCACACCCCTGAAATCCATAAGCAGCCTGGAAACCTAAAGCCTGTCATTAGGAATGATAAAAACAGTAATTAGAGCCGGGCTGTCATGAGTTCACACCTGGAACATCAATACGAGGCATTTACCCAGCAGCAGGAGAGCACTTCCCCCAGAATCCATCCTCTGTGGATGCACCAGGCACAAAGCTCCACAGACCACTCTTCACACAGGTGTAAGTAAATCCTTTGGGATTTACTCTTGCTGGGAGCCTTGCAAACAGACTTCATCCATCACAACAGCAGTTCCCAGCTTTGAGGGATCCAAAAATGCTGCTGCTGTGGAGGGACAGGAGCTACATCAGCTCCTGGGCCGTGGGTTCTACCTGTCCTCATCCCAGTCCTGATGCTTCACTGGGACTCTGGCTGCACAGAAGGCTGCAACAAGGAGTCAAACCTTTAAAACACACAGATTTGGGGGCAAACAAGCTGTGCTGAGGAGTTATACCTTCAAAACAATGCAGATTTGAATGTGAGAGAGCTGTTCCATGAATTTAGCCTTAATTACATCTCGTAGAGCTCTGAGCAGCCACCACACTGTAAAGCAGGTGAAAACCCACACTTTTATTTCTTTATGGTATCACAGGTGGAACAGCTTAAGTTGGAGTGTCCTTAACAACAACAACAGGACAAGGAGACAAAAAGACAAGGATGGCTTGAAAGTAACTTTATTTAGTAAAGCTGAGTCTGTACAGAGCCAGGGAGGTTCCTGCTGCAGTACAGCAGCTGCACTCCTCACTGCCTTCCCAAATGGCTGCTTGGTTTGCCAAACCCATTTCTCTTCAAAATGTTAATAGATGACATTAATTAAAACATGAGCCAAGCTTAAAGTAAAGGTTTTCCTAATCAAGGTTCTTCTTAAGTTTTATTCTCTTGGCCTCTGTGATGTTGGCACCTGACTGGTCACTCAGGCCCTGTACCAGCCATAAATCACACCTTGTTTCATCTATTAAAAACAGATTCCCTCCATCCTGCAAGGAGCTGAATCAGCAGGGAACTGCACCCACAGCAGCACAGCCCAGGAATTTTTGACTTTAGGGTTGGCATGATGCTTCCTTCCCTCACAACACAGCTGCTGAAGGATTGAGGTGAGTCTGGAGCAGGTGAGGGGCTGACACAGGTGCCATCTCCAGAGTGAGCCAGGAGGCAGTGCCAGAGCAGGGAGTGGAGGGTCAGGAGCTCTGTCCCCAAAGTCAGTGTCCTTTTAGCTCGCTGGGACAGACAGAAATAGGCCTGAAAGCACATTCCCCAAACGGCCTAATTTCCCTGCCCTCACACAATGTTCTCTTTCCTCCTCAGCACCAGGGTATTTGTTTTATTTTAGGATTTAAGAGCTTACAACCTTTATCGAAGGATAAAGGTGCTCAACTATTGACTGTAATTTTTTTTTTTTTTTTTTTTTTTTTTTTTTTTTTTTTTTTTTTTTTTTTTGTTTCAAGTATTGCAATTAAGGAGCAAAAGCCAGCTCAGGGTGACAAAGCCAGGCAGGTTAAACATCCCCATCACAAAAGTCTCACCCAGAAAACCAGCAGTACAGCCCCCAAGGAAATAATCCTTCCATTCCTGCTGTCAGCTTCCCTTCTCTACGTGCCTGAAGGTTCCTCCCTGAACCAAGCTGTTGTGTTCAAATAGAAAAAGGTCAGGGTGACACAGAAAGGGTTTAACTTCCTCCCCAGCACTGGATCTCTGACCTGAATGACATTCAAGGTTGTCAAGGAAGCAGTTTCACACAACTCTATTTAGGAAATGAAAACGTATTTCCCCTCTCCTCTGCTCAGAGGCCAACACTCACCTGCAGCGTTTGCAGGGAGCTGTGACAAGAAGCTTAATGGAAAGGAAGCAAAAAAAAAGACCCCACCCTTTTCTTTTCACTGGTTTAGTAGGTCTTACAGAGGAAGAAGATAGGTAGAGATAAAAAGACTAAGCCTAAGTGGAACACAGGACCAGCTTAACAGGCTCAGAATAAACCTCCTGCTGTTACTTAACAGCAGAGCCGGACACGCACTCCTGAGCCACTCCTTCCTGCTGAGCCCAGCACGGGGATTTCTCTTCCTGGGGGCCTGTGGCACCCCCAGCACACGAGAACCATCCCTCAGGCTGCCAAGTGTGTGACCCCGAGTGGCCCCACACAGGCCAAAAGAGAGATCCCGGTTACAGCCCTGCTCCAGGCAGAGGGGGGCTAAAAACCGGGAATAATCCGTGTGAGGTCAGGGGCAGAGCTGCTGCCTCCAGGCTTCCCCATCCCCCGCAACCACAACAACACGTGGGGACGCTGAGAGCTCTGCCACCCACAGCAGGGCCCGTGGTGACAGCTCTGCCAGCCACACCAGGGCCCCCGAGCTGGGACCTGCTCCATGGATGGGATTCCTCCCTGGAATTCTACCTTGGTGACACAGGGGCAGGGGCAGTAAAGTGTGGTACAAAGTACAGACATACAATGGAACAGTGGGATGGTTTGGGGTGGATGAACCTCAAAGTTCATCTGTTCTCACTCCTGCCCTGGGCAGGGACACCTTGCACTAGCCCAGGTTGTTCCAAGCCCCATCCAGCCTGGCCTGGGACACTGCCAGGGATCCAGGGGCAGCCCCCCCTTCTCTGGGCCCCTGTGCCAGGGCCTGCCCACCCTCCCAGGGAGGAATTCCTGCCCAGTCTCCATCTGTGACCAATGGATCCCAGCCTTGTCCTCAATCACCACCTTGCCAACCAGACCAGAGCACTGCCACATCCAGTCCAGCCGTTCCTTGAACATTCCAGGAGACTGAAGGAACGACTGCCATTATCCAGCAGGAAAGACCTGTTTAGGAGACGTTT
>VYXF01006764.1:105378-169735 GCA_013397295.1 Polioptila caerulea | reverse complement strand
GGTGCGGGGAGGTGGGGGGGAAGTGCGTTTTGGGGTGAGCGCTGCGCTGGGAGGAACAATACCAAAAGTTGTCTGAAATGGTAATTTCCGTTTCCCATTTCATCATCCCCGGGTAGGCGTTAGCCCTGCGTGTGTGTGCGCAGGGCCGGGGCCGCACCGAGCCCAGCCGGCCCCAGCCCCGCAGCTTTTATTTATTTCCCAGTTTAATCTTTAAATCGCTCCGTGTTTCTGTCCTCCGAGGAGCCTTTGTGTGCCGGGGAGGGGCTGCTCGACACCTTTGCCCCTTAGCAGAAAGGAAGAGAGGAGGCAAAAAAAAAAAAAAAAAAAAAAAGAAAAGCCTCCCAAGCCCAAACAGCTGCAGCCCAGGACGAGCCTCCCCCATCCTGGGGATGGATTCATGTTTAGAAAGGCAAATGACCTCGGAGGGAGCCGGGATGAGCCGAGCCCTCGGTGCCCTCTGCCCTTTCCCAGAGGGAGCAGCTGTCCGGGGTGTGCGGCTCAGAACGGGCCCTTCATTGAGGCACAGGGGCCGTGTGTTTACGGCTTGGCTTCTCCTCCAGGCTTGGGGATCTGTTTTGATATCCAGTTGCAGGAAAGGGTTCCTCCCCCCTCCTGGTTTTGTACACAAAGTGCTCTCTCACCACTGGGGACATGGCTCTATAGGCAGAGAGCGAATTCCAGATTCCAGGCAGCTCTTGAAGCAAAATTCCCTCCTGAGATGGCTTCTGAAATGGGGTATACACATCGTTTTTACCCTCTCTGTAGGCAAAGATTTTTAGGTGAAAACATCTGTACTGCCTTGTAGTTGGCTGTGTGCTTGACTGAAATTTATATAAATTTAAGGAACTTGGCATTCAGTGTATTTCTCCTTTGTTTTGTTCATAAAATGGAACATTTTTATGTAATGACTCCAATTATTTCCTTTTTCTATGAGGGGGAAAACCACTCCACGGAGTCATGGAGGGGGAAAAGGGGATTAACTCTCACATGTTTCCCAACGGCACCGATACATTCTTTGTGCGTGCCCTACCAGGAGCTCAACATTTTAACTTGATTAGCTTAAAAAACGGGGAAAGCTGGCGTTCTCACAGGCTGGATTTTCTGGCAGATTCCAGGCTGGAGTAGTCTGAGGCGGGTTTGGAGGGGGATGCGGGGCGAGCCCGAAGCTCCGGGGCTCCGTGACCCGCTTTCCCTCGGAGGGGCGATCCGTGCCTGTGTGGGCGAGCTCGGGGGGCTCCGGGACAGCCGGCCCAGGGCTCCCAGTCTGCGCTGCCGAGGTTTGTGGAGCTCAGCGCTCTCCTCGGCGGCTCTCGCTGGCTCCGGGGGCACTCGGGACTGCCGGGGCACGGCGTGCCTGCACACGGGCTCTGCTGGGAGCCCGTCCGGGCCGGCCGGGGCTTGTGTGGGCCCGCGGGCTCTGAGTCACTGCGAGGGCTCGCTTGGCGAAACTCGCAGCGAACAACACGCCGGGCTTTGGGCACGGCCAGCGCTCGGTTCCCGAGGCTTTTTCGCCTCGTTCCTGTCGTCAATAGTGGCCCAGGAGCCCCGGCCATGTCGGCGCTGGCTGCTGCCGCGGGTTGGAAACTGGAGATGTTGCGTTTCGTGTTCCACACTTGGTTTTGCTGTTCAGTTCTGCTTCTGCTTTTAGAAATGAACTCTTGTCTGTGTCTCCATTTCATAAAAAAGCGTGGTTCAGAGTGAGCTGATCTTTTTTTTTTTTCCATGGGCAGCTTTTTGTTTTTATGATGTTGCAACAGCGTTTTCTCAGACTTGAACCTGCAGATTGTCCAGTTTGAGGGTTGGGTTTGGATGGGGGGAGGAAATCTTTAAAAAAAAAAAAGCCCCAGAGCAAAAACCCTTTGGCTTAATTTCTTCCTTCGTGTGTGGCAGGCAACCTGATAAGGTTATTTTATTTTCCACTCGTGTTTTAATGGGCTGAGTCCCCCCCAAATGCTCGTGAACAAAGCGAAGCGTAGCGCGGCGCCGTGCCGCGTTCTTCCGCTGCTCAGCAGAGCAGACAAATGCATTTCTCTGGGGTCAGTGAGACTCGTCGTGTTAATCAATACTGTACCAGCAGTGTTCCCTTTCCAGGGAACCAGATGGGCTACTTACAACTGGTGCTGATTATTTTAACTGTGTAATTGTAACATGGCTGCGTGATGACAGTGTTTCCTGCAGATACTTCAAAGGAAGGTTCCCGACGAGTGTGTCTTTACAGCGTTTAATCTGCCCTCTTTGTCTTTATGTTGTGGCTTTTGGACATGTGTTTGAAGTACTAAGAGGGTTTTTTTTTTCCTTACCTCCTGCTTTTCTATACGTTAAAAGGAGGCAGTGCTGTGGAATGATGAAGTGTCTCCAGTGTGGGAATAAACCCAGGGTTTTAGCTGCTCCCACAGTGGTGGGTTGGTTTCAGTGAGTTTTAGATCCAGGCAGTGACTAAGCCAAAAGCTGGGAAGAGATTTAAGTGGCTGTGAGGAAATGGTAATATTTTTTTTTTTAAATAGTGCATGTGGCTTTGTTTTGGGGGAAAATATGTTGTGTGGTGACTTGAGTCTTAACTGGGACAGGGCTAATTGCTCGGTGAAGAAATCCTTCTCCGAGGGAAGGCAAGGCACAGGGCCTGAGCTGGTTAATTGCATTTTGTAAAATTATGGAGTGACGGCTTTCTGAGGAGGTCTGCCCCTCTTCCTGCCCTGTACCTGAATTTCAGGCTCAGCAGTTGCCTTACGGATTGAAATTCCTCCTGGGTATTAAGATTTAATGGTGGTAGACCCAGAGCAAGTAGTGGCAGGTACTGCTGCTTTTCAGTACAGCAAAGCAAATAATACTGGGAAATATTTACATGGGGGTTGTTATTCTCCTCGTGTTTCCTTGATGAGCTCTAGTAAAGGTGCTTGTGTGCTCCCTCCACCGCCGGGGAGAATTCCCTGTATTTCAGTTGTAAGAGGCTGCAGAGAGGAACCGGTGTCTCCATAGCAAAGATTCCAGTGTTTCGTGATCAGCTCACATATATTTTTACCCCGTCTAATTTAAACCAGTCTGCACGACACTCACAGGAATGATTTGTATGCAGCTTTTAAATATTTTCCTCCTTCCTGCGTGAGGGATTAGCGGCACAGAGCTGCTTTTTCGGAGGGTTCTCAGCCAAGTGTTACGTAATTTGTGTGCCACCGATGCACGGCCATAAAAAATACTCCCATCAGTGTTAAGGGAAAGCTTGTGTAGGCAATTATTTGAAATCACAAGCGTCCTAAGCAGGTCTGTGCAGCCTTAAAATCTGGGCAAAACGCTGCCTTTGGAATCCTGCTGGGAAGGGGGGGTGGGAAGCTGTCAGCGCCCGTGGTCTGGAGGCTGGTTTTGAGCACATTCTACTCCACTTTTTAAGCTTTCCTGTGTGAGAACTGGTGTTTTCTGGTGTATTTTCTCAGGCAACTGTTGGGTATTTAAAAACCTTAATTTCTCTGCGTCTGGGTGGTGGTGCTTCAGCTGGGGCTGCTTCAGTTTGTAATCTTTTACGAGAGAATGGGGGGGGAAAAAAAAAAGTGAAAAAGAAGCTTAAATGCTAATAACAGTGAAAAATCTGCTCGGCGTGGAGCGCATGTGAGCAAAGAGGGTGCACGTCGGGCTGTGGAGTCTCCGTCAGCTGAGCTGGGGGCTTTTAAAAATCTGCTCTAATTTTTATGCTGCATGTGGAATGGCTAATCCCATAAAAGCCTCGCACCTTTTGACAGATGAAACGCTGCTGTTCTTCACTTATTTGAGCAAAATATTTTTATAGATGGTATTAGCTCTGTGGCTCCGAGGGTAATGCAGTCCTTACACGAGAAAGATCTTGCTTTGATCTGACAGCTTTCAAGATCCATTTCCAATCTTGGAGTTCCATTAAGTCTGTTTGTAATGGTGCCCTCAGACTTTTTTTCTGTTTATGTGACTCTTTGGGGTGTTAACGTTGCTCTGTATTCGAGTTCTCTTTAATAAACTGAAGGAATAATTGGGGTCAGGAAAGGAAATAATCATGTTAGAAGGTGCAGTTAATTATATCAGGTATTTTGGGCTCCAGAATTCTTTGTCTTGATTCTAATGTTTTCTTCAAGTTGTAGGATGTAGTGAAGTTATTAAATCATCAGACTAGGACAGTGGGGCAGGGTGATGTGTGATGGTTAATTTTGGGAGTGTGAAATGAGTGTGGTGGCTGCAGGTTTGATGTCTGTGAGGGCTGTGGAGGGTAGGAGGGATGGTTTCTCTGGTGAGCAGCCCTTTCCCTCTTCTGTGGGGGAAGATGTTGGTCTTCTGTGCCCATCCAACGGGATCTACATGGTCCTGTGTCCATCCAATGGGATTTTAAATGATCTTGTGTCCATCCAGGAGGGTCTTTGCAGTCCTATGTCCATCCAACACGATCAGTTTGGTCCCGTGTCTGTCCAGTGGGGTCTTTGGAGTTCTGTGTCCATCCAATGTGATCAGTTTGCTTCTATGTCCATCCAGTGGGGTCTTTGTAGTCCTGTGTCCATCCAACACGATTCAAATGATCTTGTGTCCATCCTGTGTGGTCTTGTGTCCATCCAATGGGGCCTTTGTGGTCCTGTGTCCATCCAACACGATCAGTTTGGTCCCGTGTCTGTCCAGTGGGGTCTTTGGAGTTCTGTGTCCATCCAATGTGATCAGTTTGCTTCTATGTCCATCCAGTGGGGTCTTTGTGGTCCTGTGTCCACCCAACACGATTCAAATGATCTTGTGTCCATCCTGTGTGGTCTTGTGTCTATCCAATGGGACCTTTGTGGTCCTGTGTCTGTCCAATGGGGTCTCTTTGGTCCTGTGTCTGTCCAGTGGGGTCTCTTTGGTCCTGTGTCCATCCAGCACACTCTTGGTGGCTGTGTGTACATCCAGTGGGATCTCTGTGGTCATGTGTCTATCCAGCATGGTCCGTGTGGTCCCCTGTCCCCCGAGGGTGGCCCAGGAGCCCCATGGCTCGTGCAGGGCTCGGGTGGGTGCTGGCTCTGGCAGGAGCAGCCTCCCTGCTCCCTCTGCTCCTCCTCCCTTGGGGCCCCGCCGGCATCTCGCCAGACCTCCCGTCTGAGAAACCATCCTGGCTTCTCCTGCCCCTCTCAGTGCTGCCTGGGAAGGCGTGAGCTCCCAGAGAGGCCGTCTGCAGCCTCCGTCTCCTCGGGAGAGTCTCCAGTTCCCGTTTGCTGGAGTTTGGGTAAGGCAGAGGCTGGAAGTGCAGTCTGGGAAGGCCGAGGGATTGGGAGGCACTTCCCCACGGTAACCCCACGGCGAGCGGGTGGCAGTGCCAGGGAGGGAACTGGCTGCTGGAGTCAGAAGAAAGTGATGGTTTTTTTTCTAGGTCAGGGTTGAAGGCACTGTCAGGGTGGTGATGTGCAGCATATATTACTGTCTGCATTGTCCCTGCCATATGGATGTGTGCACACTGCCCTTGGCATCCAGGCATTGAATTATTTATCCTCTCCAAATCTGGAGAGCAGCCTTTCTTCCCCTGTCGTGAAGAGAACCAAAACTTATCCGATGAGTATTTTTAAAATAAACCTTCCGCTGTGAATTACTGCAGTGGCAGGAGCAGGGTATTGATTGTATGTTGCGTTTGGATTCGGAAACCAAAGGTTACAACACTGGATATCTTGTGGAAACACTGAAATATTTATTTTGCTGTTAGGTGCGACTGTGTCTGTGCTGGTGCTGGGTTTGTATGTGGCTGAAATGCCATGTAATGAAATTTCTGGACTTGGAGAATGGAAAGGGTAGAAAACTTTGCAGTCTGTGTGAAAGAAGCTTTATCTCAGCTGTGTGTGAGGAGATGGATATTTTCCCAGGGAGAAGGCATCTCCTTCTTCCTGTGCTGTGTTGGACTTGCTGTGAGAGGAATGTTGAGGTGGTCCTTGTTTGGGTGATGGGCTTTGTGTCCTCGCTGAGGATGTGGGTGTTTGCAGGGTGTCACCGTGGGGTGGTTCCAGGCTCGGGGAAGCAAAGGCTGGAGGGAGCTGGCTCTGTAATTATTTCTGAGAGACTGACAGCTTTGCAGGATAGAAACAGTCTCAAATAATTTACCTTTAGAGCAGCATAAAGCTGCTAAAACTGTGTCACAGGCACGGGGAAGAATCAGAGAGTCAAGAAGGGAGATGTTTTACCCTCTAAAAAATTCACCACGATCCGGAGGCAGCATGTCCCTGAAGGCTCAGCAGCCAGAGGCTGGAGCACTGGGCTTGGAAATACGGTGCTGCCCTCAATATCGGGATGTGAAATGAAAGAATGTGTAATTAGGAACTCCAGAAACAAAAAAAAAAAAAAAAAAAGGCATTAAATAGCTTTAGAGGTGAATGGAAGCTTCATTATTAAGCACCAACTGCTTAGCTGCAGTTCGTGGTGCCTCTTCCTTTCAAATCACGCACACATGAAAGTGCTCCCCGCCCCCAGCCGGGGCCTTATCGGCTTATCTGGGCAGGAGTTCAGAGCCATAAAAACTATATCCTGCTTACACCTTCCAGCCGATCCTGTGACCTGTGCTGTGTAAACAAGTTGTACCAGGAGCTCCAAATGACTGGTAAGTGGCTGGCTTTCTGCAGGCTGGTTAGGTCCAGGAGGAGCCAAGATAAAGTTCCAAGAAGTTCCCCCTTGGGAATGGTCTCCTGATATAGCTGCTACAGGGAGGAGGTGGCAGGGCTGAGATCCTGCTGACTGTGGCAGTGACTGTATCCCGTGGAAAGCACTTTGGGATAGACTTTACACTCCGGGGCTGGTGTTTTCCACGTTCTGCAGGAGGATGGCTGTGGCAGATTGTGAAATGTCAGCGTTGTGGTAACAACACCGACCGGCGCTCCGCGGTTGCGTCAGGCCTTGGATGTGCTGGAGATGTAAGCCTGTCTATAAATATATCCATATATCTTTGGATGGATGAGATTAGCCGTGGTGATGCTGGGAAGAGATGTAGGTAATGCAGGGAAGGGGAGTGTGTGGGGGGACACAAACATCCTGCTCCTGGCTGTGCTCGGGGGGTTTCAATACCGCCGGGCGCTCCGGTTACGGCGCTTGGCTCCTGCCCACCCCGAGCTGTCGCCGTGGTTTCATCTTGCAGCTCGGTGCAGGCACAGCCATTTATCCAGGCTGGGCTGCAGCGGGCAAGTTCAGGGATTTAGTGTGTGAAACTTCACCTTTCTCAGCTGCCCAAAGGGTCGAGTGCACGGGTTTGGAGATGAAAACCTGTTCTCCTTGAACGTTGACCTTTTTTATTCGTGTGGTTTCTTGTCCCCGTGTGTGGGGGAACATGCTGGATTTGGGAATTAGGCTGCTCTGGTTTACCCTCCTCGCCATGGCCTGTCCTGGCACGCACTGGGGTCCTGCGTGGTGGCTCTCCTGGCTCTGGGCTCTCTGTTCCTCGTTTTCCCAGCAGCCTTGGAAGGTTTCTGGCTCTCCCAGGAGATCAGAGGTGCCCTGTGTTACTCAGCTGCTCCATGGTGAATTCAGTTCCCTTCCCCTGTGATCAGCACTGGCACTGGGGTGTTAAACTGGTTCTGTGGTGAGAGATGAATTCCTCTGAGTTAGTCCAGGGGGGAAGGGATCAGACAAGAAGTCAGCTTCATGGCTCTTTCCTGGTGTGCTGAGTAGAGCTCTTTGGTTAGGGAGCTGGAGGCTGTAGTCTAAAAATGCTGAATTTAATTTCTTCCTGCAGTGTGTTCTGTCTGCGAGCTTCCCCTGCTTCACCCACCAGGATCTTTCTTCTCCCTTCTGTCCATCCCTCCCCTTTCCCAGGAACCTCATCTGATGGGGGTTCTGCTCTTGCCTTGGTCCTCTTCATCCAAGATTCTTGTCTCTAATTTTAGCCTGGCTGCTTTTCGAGGTCCCCTCCCGTCTGTTCCTGCCTTTCTGCTTCTCTCTGAGTTGTTCCTGCATCTTCCTCTCGCCCTGAAGAGCCAGACCTTGTTTTTGCATGGTGGGAGGGGAGTGAAGCTGTGCCTGTGTTGAGGTGAAGGCTCCTGGGGCGTGGAGAGTGCTGGCAGGCGTGTTTGGGGTGCCGTGTGCTCACAGGGAGCAGCTCCTTCCCTCTCCTGCGTCTCCCTTGCTGTCCTTGCTTGGATCCGCTCTTGGGATCTCCCTTTTGTGGGTTTGTCCTGTATTTGTACCGTGGGGCTCCCTGCCATGAGGTCACTAGTAGTGGTAGTGCTGCCCAGCAGCCTGGTGTCCCTGAATCTCCTGCCCTTTTCCCTGCAGGAGGGCTGCAGGCTGCTTGGTTTTCCCTGGAATCTCACTCCATGTTAGCGTGCATTTGCTTACGTTTATGGAGAAAATGACTTTTCCAACAGGGAGGCATCTGACACAGTCAGTCAGGTCTCCTCAAAGGGATGTGGAGCCCATCAGGGAGAGCAGGGAGCCTGGCCCTGGGCATCCAGGAAGGCTGCTCATCCTGGTGGGGTGCACCTGCTCGGAGCACACGGTGTGTGCAGCATAATCTGATTTGTGCCTGGAATATAAATCCTGGCTGTTGCAGACATGCAGCCTGGGGTTTTACAAGTTCTTTTGTGAGAACAGCATTCAGCCCCTCCACTACTGCAGCAAGGAGCTTCCCTGGAAACCCAATCCCAGCAATTAGTGAGGTTTGCAGAGGATCCTAGCAACTGCTGCTGGGGTTCCATTGGCAGGGGTTAGGTTTTGTTTTTTAGACTGTTTGTATTTGCATTCTGTGCATTGTATGGAGATACACAAACTAAAGCATGAGAAGTTCCACCTCAACCTGAGGAGGAACTTCCCACGGAGGGTGGCAGAGCCCTGGCACAGCTGCCCAGGGAGGGTGTGGGGTCTCCCCCTATGGGGACATTCCAAACACACCTGGATGTGCCACCTGCTCCAGGTGCCCGTGCCTTGGCAGGGAGAGGGACTGGATGATCTCCAGAGCTGCCTTCCAACACTCCTGCACCCCCTGTGGAGGGAAAGGTGGAGGGGGCCTGGAGCAGTGCTGAGCTGAAGGGTGGTGGGAATGCTGCTNAACACACCTGGATGTGCCACCTGCTCCAGGTGCCCGTGCCTTGGCAGGGAGAGGGACTGGATGATCTCCAGAGCCCCCTTCCAACACTCCTCTGCCTGCACCCCCTGTGGAGGGAAAGGTGGAGGGGGCCTGGAGCAGTGCTGAGCTGAAGGATGGTGGGAACGCTGCTGTGAGCTCTGCAGGAAGCTGATCCTCGGGGAAAGTGGAGCATGGCCGGAATACATCGGGTGGTGTGTGAGACTTCGGGGGGTGTGCGGGTAACCTGAGCTCACCTGTGAGGAGTCCTGTTACCCACATACTCTCTGGCCTGCCTTGCTTTTGCCAGCAGTGGCTCTGGCAGACTGGGGAGCGATGCTGTGTCTCCACGAGGGTGGTTATGTAAAACCTTAATGCGCTGCCTTCCTCCGGCTCGCCTTTACAACGTGCGCGGGGCTCCGGCTGCAACTTCAAAGGAGGGAGTTTGCTTTATGGCCGAACCTATGAGCAGTTTTATGTGCAGGGTGGAGCGGGCTCGTGGAGAAGATTGCAGTTTTCCCACTGTCATAAAAAGTTACGATCCTCATGATCCAAGCATTGTTCCCCAGGCGGAGGCAGGAGGCAGATGCAGAGGTCAGGGGGAGCGTGCACGCAGCGAGCTCAGATGTGCCAGCGCAGTGAATGCCCTGCTCTGTGCTCCCAGCTCGCCCAAAGGCCTTCAAAAAGTGCCTTGTGCTCTTTCTGGGGCTTCCTCAGAAACCTGCACCTGTGTCAGTCGCGGAACAGGCAGAGCATTTCCATGGGAAAGGAACTTGGCAAGGCGGCTGAGGGGGGCTGTTCTGCAGGGCAGTGCTTTAGACCCTTCTGAAAACGTGGCAGACACTGTGAGTCAGTTTATAACCTCCTTCCTTTCTCTGGGCCTTTCTTTGGGGTGCGAGCCAAGGGAGTTAAAAAAATAACGAAGTGGCTGCATCTTGACGAGCCTCATTCCAATTAACTTCCCTCATGCTCCAGAAGATACATTCCCTAAACTGAGATACTCTCCCACCATGACCTCTTCTCCTGAATAGTCCTTTTTTAGGGAATGTATGATCAGCTTTTGCAGCCTTAATTGTGGGCTTTTCTGAAAGTATTTCAGTGGTCTGTGCTGTCTGTAAACCCTGGTGGGGTATAAGATTCTCCCAGCTGTGGAGTCACCACCCCAAATTCTGAGGTATAAAACACCTTCCAGTTCTCAGTGAGTTATACCTGATTAAAATAAGTCACTATTCCAGTTTCAGTCAGTTCTCTCTAAATATAAACTTAACCTCTCTTTTAAACCATTTTCTGCTGGGATGGGGAGGCATAAATGTGCTCTTTGTTTGCAGCCAGGAAAATGAAAGGTTCACAGATTCAGAAATGTGCGTTTCACATCTTCTGAAAACCTGTTCCTTCAAGAATGTTTCTGTTTGGAAACGGGAAAATACTTTTTCAGCTTGAAGAATTTCATTCTGCTATATAGACTAAAACTTAGAGGGAGCAAAAAAAGACTCTTCTCCTTTTCTTTGGGTGACCCATTAGCTGCTCCAGCTGCCTTTTATTTATTTTTGTAGACACATGTGTGAATGTAAACATTTTATCTGGAATGGCCTTGCAAATGTTCCCGCATTAACATATATTGTCATGGAGAATAATTTTCATTTAACTGTAATTTGCTTTATATTTTCCTGCCTGGTTGCCATGGAAACACAGACGGATGTGGCAGGGACTCCTCTCAGGAGCCAGGTTATGGATTGCCTCTCTAATGGACCTCTGTTAATCACACTGCAGCCTGCACTGGAGGAACCAGGGCTCTTTGCAGGAGACACTTTATTTAGATAAACTGGGAGATGCCTGTGGTACCGTGGCTTAATATTCAGAGTTACCAAGGGTGTTTTTCCCTTCTCCAGAAGTTTTTTGTCATAAGAACTATGTGTTATGATCCTGGAATTGAGATCTATTTATTTAAATTTAATGTTGGTTAGACTTGATTTTCAGTTTTCATTTCATTTGCTGTAATAGCTTAACTATTACACTTTTCTGGGTTCAGTTTAAGATCTGAAACGCTTGAAACAGAGCAGTGAAACATTTGTTATCCCTGCACAAGAAGTTGACTTGCTTTTCATAATCATGTGTCTGTGCTTATGGTGCTTCCTTTTGGCTGCCAGCAGGTAGAAAGGGGACAAAGATGGATTTTATTAAATTTATTACCTGTGGGTTTTGGGTCAGTTTTGCACCTCTTGTTTTTGGCTGCCCTGTCTGTGTCTGTCTCGTGTCAGGGCTGCTGTTCTGAGCTGAGCCCACACAGAGTGTCCAGGGAAGGGATGTGGGGCAGGCTCTGGAGCACCAGGAGGGGCTGGAGGGGGGCTCAGCCTGGAGAAGGAGAAGCTGGAGGGGACCCTGTCACTCTGGGGGTGTTAAAAAACATGGAGATGTGACATTTGGTTTAGTGGTAGTTCTGGGCTTGATGGTCTCAGAGGCTTTTCCAAATTACCCACTCTGTGATCTCCAGGATTATCAGTGCTCAGATTCCTGACGTTTCAGGATGCTGATCTCTGCCTCTGTCCGTGGCTTTTTGGATCCTTGGAAGGAGCTGCCTTCTAACTACTGAGATCAGAATCCTGGCAGCATGGGTTCAGACTGAACTCACCAATTAACAAATGCTTCGTGCTTGGTTAACGGGGGTGAGCTCAAGGAGACAAAACCAACCCCCCAGAATTTGCTTGGAGTACTTTAATGGCAGAAACCTCAAACTGTAACTTAAGAGACAAGAATTTTCGTTTGTCTCCTGAATCAGCCCCCTCCAGATGAATTTCTGGGTGGGTTTTTGGGGGAAGTTGGCTTGGCCCTTCCTTTGCTGCTGGCTGTGGTCAGACGCCCCTGGTTACGTAAGGCTGGATTACTCCAGCACGTGGATGCCTCCCCATGCATTTGGTCTCACAGTTATTTCTTGGTACTTTACAGCAGGAATTGGGTAACATTTTGTTCTGTAATGCAGGATGGAGAAACCCAGCATGTTTTTCTGTAATGGCTTATAAACAAGTAGTGTAACATCCTATTTCTGGTGTTTGGAGGAGGAAGGGCTCAGGAGGGGAGGCAGGGCTGAAGCAAAGCTTTCTTTTCCTAGAGCTACACACCAGACTTTAGTAGCTTTGCCTTCGGTGGATGCTGAGTGTTACAAATAAACTGATTTTTGAGGTGTGTAAGCTCAATTCAGTGGGTGCTGGGGGTGTGGAGGAGCCTTGGTTGTAGAGGATACCCCTGGTCCCCTCTGCATTTCTGTGTCTTTCACAGGTGATGTTGGTGCTCTTTTGCTGCTCACAAGGGGTGAATGTGATTCACAGTCTAAGGCAAATCTAATTTTAATAAAAGTCTGAAAAATAGCTTGGCTCTACTCAGACCTTTTGGGTCTTGTGTAGACTTTTTGCGATTTTCCTTTATTTTTATTTTTCCTCTCCTTTTCTGCCTGTTATCCCATGAGTACTCAGAATAGAGCATTTGTGTTCCCCAGTGGCACATTTGGGATTCCCAAATGCACCTCTGCAGGTGGGTAGGTGAGGCCATCTGCATCCAGGCAGTGCCATCTCTGAGCTCTTGGATGGGACAGCCACAATACCTGGCAATTTATGAAATAATAAACTCTCGAATTATTGATTACTCTCTAATTCATAGTCTTGCTTGCATTTTATTCCATTGTTTTGGCCTCCCGGATCTGAGGCAGTGATCCCTGCACCACCTGCCAGGTGTTTTTCCCAAAGGTGTGTCCCTGAAGGGCTGGTGATGAATGGCACTGTTGTGGGTAGAAAGTAACGTGACTGAGTCACCTTTTGTGGCCTGGGAATGGACTCCTGCACCTGATAATTGGGTTAAACATTGGCTCATGGTAGCCAGGAGAGCAGAGAGGCTTTGGTGGCCACTGAGGTGTTTGGCTGCCTTGGAAGCTTCACTTTGAGGATCTTCTTCATCAGGAATTGGGGAATGGGGACAAGGGGAATGGCTCCATGCTGCCAGAGGGCAGAGTTAGGTGGGATATCAGGGAGAAATTCTTCCCTGGGAGGGTGGGCAGGCCCTGGCACAGGTGCCCAGAGCAGCTGTGGCTGCCCCTGGATCCCTGGCAGTGTCCAAAGCCAGGTTGGATGGGGCTTGGAGCACCCTGGGATAGGGGAAGGTGGCCCTGCCCATGGCAGGGGTGGGATGGGATGAGCTTTAAGGTCCCTTCCAACCCAAACCATTCCATGATATTTTTCAGGCTTACTCACTTGGGTTCAGACAGCAGCTAATGCTGCTTTACCAGTACTCACAGAAAGGTGTTGGTTGCACGTAAAACATTATCCAAACTGTTGTTCTGCCCCTTTGAGTCTCGTGGACACTTGGATTGACTTCGAGCCACTCATCCCACGTTGTGCNTACTGCATGAACTGCTGTGGAAATCTTGTTTTTGCTGTGCGGCGTTACCAGTTTTCTTCTTCCAACGGAAAAATGTCGTGGAAATAATTGTTCTGGTTGGAATTCCCTCTCTGACAACAATAGCAGCAACGGGGTGGGGTGCTTTGGGATTGTTTAGTGAGGAAAAGTTTTGGAGGAGCAAGCTCTCCCAGGCTGCCCTGGCTCCACCATGTGATTCCTCCGCGCCGTTCAGGCTCCTGCAGGAACATTCCCACCGCTGGCTTTTGGGGACGTTTCTGATCCCTCCTGGCTCTTCCAGCACAGCTCTGTGAGAATGCTTTGTCTCTCCCTCAGAGCTGGGTCGCTCTGTCACCTTCCCCCATTCAGCTGGGCTCATTTGGTTGTAGTTTAGCACGTTTTCCTGGGACGAGGAGGAATGAGAGCCTGCCAGGCTAACACCTCAGAGCGCTCCTGGAGTCACTGCTCCTTCTGAGCGCCGTGATTCCTCCCCAAGGCAGGCACAGCTCGTGCCCTCTGTGCCTCCCTGGAGCTCCACCACGCTCACTCCGTGTGCTCCAGCCCTCCTGGCTGCAGGCTCAGCCGGGATGCTGCGCTTTGCTCCCAGGTAACTTTGGGAACGTTTTAGGGCAGCAGCAGCGCTCAGGGGCTGGAGCTGCCTTTTCTGCCTGGTGTTGAGCAGCTCGGTAGCTGATTCTCTTCACGAGTTCCAACTTGAATTGCTGCTGTTGGTGCCAGTGGGGCGTTTGAGGTCTGGGATCCGGGATGACTTGCAGCGAGGGTTGCGTAAGCTCCGCTCTCAGCGCTTTGTTTTCCCCGTGTTCCGAGGGAGACACGGCTTTTGCCTCTCCAGCTTTTTAAGATTCAGAGCGTTTTTTTTTCCTCCTTTGATGTTTGGCTTACCTTGACAGGCTGGGAGAGCTGGGCTTGTTCAGCCTGGAGAAGGTTCTGGGCAGACCTTAGAACCCCTTCCAGTGATAAAGGGGCTCTAAGAGAGCTGGAGAGGGAGTTTAGACAAGAGCCTGGAGTGGCAGAACAAGGAGGGCTGGCTTCAAACTGAAAGAAGGAAAGCTTTAGATTAGTTATTAGGAGTGTATTTTTGGCTGTGAGGGTGGGCAGGCCCTGGCACAGGTGCCCAGAGCAGCTGTGGCTGCCCCTGGATCCCTGGGGGTGTCCCAGGCCAGGTTGGACAGGGCTTGGAGCAGCCTGGGCTAGGGGAAGGTGTCCCTGCACATGGCAGGGGTGGGATGGAATGGGGCTTTGAGGTCCCTTCCCACCCAAACCATTCCATGATGTTGACACAGGAGCTCACCTGGTCCACCAGCCTCTGTTTTCCTTGGATTTGCTGCTTCTGCTGCTGCTCATTAGCACAGGCTCAGTCACAAGCTGCTCAGACAGCCTAAACCATTTGTAAGGAAACTGTCTTTAAAATATGGATGGCATTAGAGGGACTCAGGCTTAAAATTAGAAGCTGTTTATGATGCACAGTTGTAGTTGTTTACCTTGAACCATAATTATCTTATTTCCTGAGTTAAAAACGTCACGTCAGCTTGCTGAAGCAAGATTTGATGACAAAGGAATTGTTTTTAGCCACCAGCAGAGCAAAGAACACTTCAAAATGTGTGTCTAAATATGATTTTATAACCTAAAGTATACCACACTCAGGATTTTAAATTGGCTCTGGAAGTTGCGTGGGCTTACGGGCCGGCCATTTGGCCGGGGATCAAGGGCCTGGTTTAATCCTGCCTCCGTCCTTTTGTCCTCTGAGCGTGTTCCTTGCCACCCTCTGTGCTGTTTGTTTGCACGGCCCTGTGCTGGGAGGGAGGGCTGTGCCCTGTCCCCGGGTGGCTCTGGCCCTTCCTGGGGTGTGGGGTTGCAGTGCTGGGGGGGGTGAGGCTCCCCCACCCTCCGGCCGGGGCCACGAGCCCCGCTGACCCTTCTCAGCCATCAGGAGTTCCCTGCTGGGCCAGCAGCTTCAGCTGATGTATGGACACGCTCTGGAGTGCCCCAGAGAGGAGCTGGGTGCCAGCAGGGGCACAGCCTGCATCCCTCACACCCCTCTGAGCGGTTTGGGGCCCCTCAACGGGCACAGACTGGCATTTGACTTCCTTATTTTAGCATTTATTACTTATTACTGTGTTTCCTTATTTCATTCTTCAGCAATGCTCTCTGATCCCGTGTGGCTGGGGTGGCCTGTGCCCTCCTCGCACCCTTTTTCCAGGATTTCTGTACCCTGGGTGAGACTGCAGCTGCTCCTTCCTCACCTGTGCCTGGTGCTGCCAGGATGCTCCTTTTTTTCTCAGGAGAATGGAAAGTGGGAGGGGAGCAGCTTCTTTAATGATGACAACTGCTACTTAAACCTGTTCAGGGCTTAGAATAGAAAGGAAAAAAAGATCAGTGGAAGCTGTAGGTGCTTTCAATGTATGTGGGATTTTTAAGGAATCTTTTTATTCTGACCTTAACTTGCCAGGCCCCAGACAATAGGGGAGGGAAGCTGTGTGGAAATCAAGGAGGTGCTTCCTTTCAGCTCTTTCTTTGCTGTGTAATTTGAGGTGGTTGTAAGGCACTTGTAACTCAGGAATTGTAGACTTGAGCACATTCTACAATTACGTTTTTCATGTTGCTTTCTGGGGACCTCCTGGATTGTCCAGCCAGGTAATGGTGTCTGATCCTACATACCTGGATGTGGGGCTGCCACCTGCATATTCCTAAAAAAACCTGTATTTGAGTTGTTGAAGTGTCTGGTTGTAACATTCCTGTCACCACAGAGAGTTTCCTTGGCTGGGGAGGTGATATTCAGCCTGCTCAGAATCCAGCCAGAAGTCCCTCCATGGATGTTTGCTGGTTTTTTCCCCTCTGTGAGGGAGACTGTTCTTGAAGGCTGAACAGTGACTTCCTTGACTCCTCCTTGGCTAATTAGTGTGCTTTAAAATGGGATGCTTGCATCCTTTTCACCAATCAGCATTTGGAAAGGAAAGGAAATAGTTCAGGTATTAATAGTAACCTGTATCCAATTTGCCGTGGAATTACACGGATGCAAATGTCTGGGACTGCAAAGGTGACAAATGTGTCTGTCACTCTTTTCTTTGGGAAAATGGCATCTCCTTGGTGTGTTAAAACTGAGCATGGAGTAAGAAGTGCAGATTCATTTTTGAATAAAGTGGAGCTCGTTGTGGCCTAGTGGCATCATTCACCCTCTTGCTTTTCGTGACAAATGAGGTACTGAGGGAATTGAGTGGGACTTGGTGGTGAAGTCACAGGGAGGGATTCAGTCTGGGAGGGCAAGGATGTGTTTGTCCCACCTCCCTCGTATTTAGGAGGAATGGAAAGGAGGAGGAGCCTAAACCATGACAGCAGCTGTGAGCTCACTTTAAATTACAGCTTTAATTCCAGAGAACTTCCACCCTTCTTGCCTTCACTGGGTCAGTGAAGTTCAACGTCTTGGAGCTTAATCCCCATCCCTGGAAGTGTCCAAGGCCAGGCTGGATGAGGCTTGGAGCACCCTGGGATACAGAGGAAAGTGTCTGTGCCTGAGGTGGGGGCAGGAACAAGACAAAATTTGAGGTCCCTTCCAACCCAAACCATTCTGTGGTTCTGTGATGTGTCATCACAGATTCTGACTTCCCCTAATTCACTGGAGATCTCCAAACAGCTTGGCTGTTCCCGAATTTAGGCTTCTGTCAGCCCCCAGTTCCTAGGGACTGTGTTGTCCATGTCAGACTTTCAATTAAAACACCTAAAGGACAATTTGTTTTCCCAGGAATCTCATCTTTCCTGCCCTTTCTGCTTATTGCAGTGGGACAAATGAAACCTTGGGCTCTTCAGCCCACACAAGTGTCTGTGTTTTTGAGGACAGTATCAACTTATTTTATATTTTTTATCAAGCAGCACAGACAACACAAGCATTCAAAACTGTAGATCTCAGCATACATCTTATCTGCAGGGCAAAATAAAGGAACTTCAAGAATATATCACCTACTTTCGTTCTGAAAGCCATCTAATTAAATTTTACTTGATGCTACAATTTTGTCACAATCAAACATGCTGAAAGGTGGCTTCTTTTTAGGACTAGTGGAATTCTCTGTGTGCTTTGGCTTTTCACTGGGGTAGCTGCTGCTGTTTGAGCGTAGTTGGTTTGTGATTGCTGCTTGAATATTCGTGTGCTGCAGTGAAAGGCAGGTCCTGGAGCTCACCCCAGTGCTGGGAATCTCTCTGAGAAGGGTGGGAACGTTTGCTCTGTGTGTGTGCCTGGAGATGGCTGTGCTGGGAGCCTCTGATAGGCTGCAGGGGGTATTTATCTCAAATTTACACGGATTTCTTGGAAACTGCTCTTTATCCCCCTTCAGATCGACAGAGCAACAGCTCTTCTTTTCCTCTGCTTTCTAGAGAGAGTCCTGAGCTGCATGGGGTGGTCTGAGGGTGCTTTTCCAGAGAAAGGAAAATTGTTTGCCACAAATCTGATGATCTGTGTTCACTGTCCATCCCTTGAGGGGCTGGGGAAGCTTTCCCACTGTGCTGGGCATGGCTGTTCTGGCTCTCACTGGGATGAGATAGGCAAAGCTCCAGGGACAGGGATTTCTGCACTCTTTCTTTATAGGTGGCACATTTTCTTCCCCAAACTCCAGCAGAAGGAACCCATGGGTATTTATGGAAGACATCTGTGGGGATTGTAATGCTGCTGCTTATGGGTTCTTCCCCCCACTCCCCAGTCCCCATTTTCTCAGGTTCTGGAATTACAGAGGGATTTTAAGCATTTTCCTCATTTCAGCAGGTGAAAGCTCTGGCTGTGCTCTGTCAGGCTGTGCAGGCAGGCACCGAGCTGTGCCTGTGGAGTGCATTGGAAAACACTTGCAGATTTCCCCTCCCTCCAAATTTGCTGTTCTCATTCCCCCTTGATTCTGTATCAGAGGTAATGGAGCTTGTCCGGGGGCAGGAGCTCCGTGGGTCTCGGGTGCTCCCCTGGGTGCATTTTCAGTGCAGCCCTCAGAGAGATGCCTTATTGAAATTGTGTCTCTTCCTGGAATTATTTTGAGGGAAGCAGATGAGTGCTGTGGAAAAAGGTTCTCTTACTCCCTGGAGATTTTTTCCGTTCAGGAGTTGGTCTAAACCAGAATCTAAATCTCTGATGCCCTGTTAGGCTGCTTAGCTCAGGATCTCCATAAAATCTGAATTGGTGTAAGTCTGACTTGGGGTTCAATTACAACTTCTTCCCTCAAAGAAATGCTAATGGTGAGGCACACATTTGTGGGGCACTGGCCTCTGGATTTCCTGGGGTGAGACAGCACCAGGGGCATCTTCCCTGCTCCCTGTGAAATGGAGATTTAAGTAGAACCTTTCTGCATTATTGATCAAATTTAAACATTGAGGTGTATGAAATCACTGAATCTCAATCACATTTTTCAGGGGGACCCTTGTAGGGGACTCTGCATCTGCACAGAACTGGTTTGTTCCTTCAAGGAAGCCAATTCCCACCTTGCTGCTGGGACCAGTTGGTGTTGCTGCCACATCCCAGCTGCTCTGGTGTCAAGAGTCTGTAGCTAATGTCAGTATTTTTCAGGTCACAGCTTGGGATTGTAAAGCATTTTCCATCTTCAAGTACTAATTCCTGTGAAGTTACAAGATACCCTTGTATTAAGGAGGTTTGAATTATGTAATGCCCAATTTTTTCGATGTAATGCTGGCAGAAGTTGCATGCTGTGCTCTGAATGTGAAGTCCTGATCTGTGTGTGGGTGCAGCAAGAATCACTAATTTGGGGAGGTGCTGAGGGACCCCGTGGTCAGTGTTAAAATCAGGAGTTGGTGGGAAGATGTAGAAGTTTAAACATTTTTATATTAATTCTGGTGGAACTGCTTGCCCAGAGTTTCCAAGTTGCTTCGCGTTAACAGAAAATAAAGTGTCCCAAGTCTTGAAGGACTGAACCTGTTTTAAACCAGAATCTGGCCACCCTGAGCACCTGATTTGGTGTTTGTATGAGCATTTCAAGGCACAGGAAGGCCAGTGTGTGCTGGGGTGCAGTGCAGGTGGCTCCTGTGCAGTGACTGCGAGCTCGGCAGGGCTGGAGCATTGTCCATGGCCAGCCCTGCAGGTTCCCAGGAGGGACAAGGGCAGTGATGCTACTTTGTGAAGTGACACATTTTCATCAGCTAAAGCTGAGAAAATGGGATGGAGAGATGTGTTTGATAATTATAATGTGGCTTTTGGAAGTGAGGTTGGGTTTAAATTGCAATGTTGGATTCCACGCAGCAGGAACGTTGTGTGAGTGACCCGGCCACGTACAGCCAGTGAGGCTGTGCTGGGCATCTCCCACTGGAGTATTTGCTGCATTCCTAAGTGATTTGATAACAATTTCATTAAAAAATGGTGCCATGTTCGTTGTGAAAATGACTTGGCTCACGTGTGGTGGCTGTTTCAGCGTTACTATACTTTATATATGTTTATATGTGAGCCAAGGAATGAATAAATTTGCTGTATGTGGGCCAGCAAGCAGCTGTAAATAGACCTTGAGAATGGTGTCTCAGTGTCCTGGGACTGATTTCTGTAAACTTTTTGGTAATTTTGCTCACAGTTGTTGCTGGAGCAGCTGCCCCATCCTTGGAAGTGTCCAAGGCCAGGTTGGAGCAGCCTGGGCTGGTGGAGGGTGCCCCTGCCCATGAGAGGGGATGGAATGGGATGAACCTTGGGGTCCCTCCAGCTCAAACCATTCCATCATTCCATGGCAGTCACTGCTGTCAGCAAGCAGCACTGCTGCATTTCCAGACAATGGAGCTGGAAGTTCAGCTGTTTCCCCCCCAGTTTATCTCTTACTGCTGTTGAAATGCTAATTAGTGATGTGACTGTTACTATGGAGAAGAGGATAAAAGGAGCAGGAGAATCCTGCTGGAAAAGGTGCTGTGCAGGTACTACCACCGTGCCCCATAGGGCTGCAGTTCCCATCAGGGGATCCCTCAGTGCCCCAGGATGCCTTGGAAAAATCCACGAGGTAGCCACGTGTCTGTATCTCCTTTACCCTTCTCAAAGAAAAATGCCTGAAAACTTCCATTCTGCTCATCTAGAGAGGTTTACCTGCTGCAGGATTCCTTTCTTTGAGTCAGGACGCTGAGCCTTCACATCTTCCTCTGGGTTTTGGGGTTTATTTTGGCCTGTTCCTTCTCACTGAGGTTCCCAAGACTTCCCTCAGCCCAGCTGGAAGCAGCTCTGCCCTGGATGCAGCTGCATTGCTCATCTGGACATCTTCCCTTTGGCTTCTCGTTGGGCAGTGAAAGTTTCCCAAAACAAACAAGGCTGTCCCAGGGTTCCCGATCTCCTCCACGGTGTGTCAGTCCCAGCTGGCCTCAGAGTCTCTCCTGGATGGTTTTTGGAAGGAACCATCCCCCTGGAAAGCAGCTGTCCAAATCCAGCTGCACCAGAGGAGTTGTTTGGGAGGTGGCGAGAGGCGGGAAAGCACAAAATTGCCACGAGCACTGCGAGGCAACAAATTCAGAATTTTTCCCTGTGGCTGGAGCAGGGGTTGGTTGCTGTGTCCTCCAGTGTGGTTTGCAGTGCTTAGAGATTGGATGGGACGTGGGGTTTTGGGGGATTTGGCATTAGCAGGGTGTGGGGCTGGCAGTTCAGCCTTTCACCTGTTTAAGCAGACCAGAATAACTTCACTGGGACTGGGGAAGGCCCAGTGCTCCCAGTGCCTCAGGGTGCTAATTTCCATACCCGTGGGTCCCTCACCATCCCACTGAGCTCCTCCAGCTTGGGAATGGTGAGGAGTGCAGGTTTGGGGCTTGGAATCTGCCAGCCCTTTCATGTGTGCCAATTAATGAATGTAATTCCCCTTGGCCTTGGGTGCTGAGAGCTCCTGCTGGTTCCTGCCCAGCATCAGAAATTTCACTTTGGGAACTTGTAGCTGGAAAAAACATCCTTGAAAGTACAGCAAGAGCTGGTCAAAAAAAAAAAAAAAAAAAAAAAAAGTTTGTNAAAAAAAAATCAAGTTAGAGCTTTGTAATAGATCCACTGCTATTCAGACCAAAGGTGTGCTTGAAAAGAGAGTGCTTGTGCCATGGATAATTCCACAGGGGTGGTTTGGGAAGGTGAATTCCTGGCACAGGAGCTCGTTCTGGCCCTGCCTGTCTCTGGGTTCAGGAGCTGCTCAGGGTTTGGGGGGTGACATGCCCTCATTTATAAATGAAACGCCTCTAAGCCCACCCAGATGGTTACAGAAACCTTGAAACAGGTGGTTAAAAAAACCCAAAACTATTATCAGGAAGTTATGGAAGAAGGTGGATGCTTGGCCAAGCTTCCACTCTTTCCTTTATTCCTCTGTTAGTGCAGAGTCGTTATCAGGAAGTTTATTTGTGGATTAGGCGAGGGTTTGTACTTGGTAACCTTCATGTACTCAAATCCAGTGTGCGTGTTGTGAATAAAATCCACTTGTTTTAATTTTCTAATGAACAAATTCCTGTGTTTTTCAGATTACACAGCGTTTTTGGGACACACCTCTGTTGGATTTTAATATATGTCCTGTGAAGAACAGCTTTCAACTATGGAATCGGTAAATATTGACTTTGCTTCTGTCCAAAATTTCTGGTTTATTCCCTCACAAGTGCTTGTGTCTCTGTTGGACTGTTTGGTTTTGCCTTTTTCAAATGTTTTTCTTTATTTCCTGAGATTTGAAAGCAAAAATTGCAAGTTCTATGGAATATATAAAAGGTACTAACCAAGAATATTTTGGGAGTTGTATGTAGTCCTGAGATGTCTTTTTAATTTTAGATAATTTGGAATATAGCAAGTTTTTCTCTGACCTCAGTGAAATAAAAGTGAACTTTCCTGCGTGGGCAGTTCCAGCACAGGTTTGCCCAGCAGACTGTGCAGCTTGTTGGTGCTGCTGACTGCTGAGTATTAAATAATACCACAGTCCTCTTCTTTTCCTTTCTCTTTGCTTTCCAAATGTCTTGAAAATCCCAAAGTCTCTGAAGTTTCCCAGTGTTACGTCTCCTTGTGATTAGCCTAATTGAAACAGATGGCACCTACATTTCATTTTGGGCAGAGAAACCTCCCAATCTGCTGAGACTACACTTGGATGCAATGTTAGGATTCAACTTTTTGGGAGCATTAACAGATGAAGAAATAACAGGCTGTTGTAGAGTGGAATTTAGGGGGGAAAAATGAGATTTTTGCCTCTGTTTTGTGTGAACGGGTGGGAGAGGCTGGTGCTGTCCTGGAAATCCTGCTGGTGTGGCTGGAACTGGAGACAGGGGGTTGTTCTGGCTGGGTTTTTTTTTTTTTGCTGTGCTGGTGGTTTGGTGTGCTGGGAGCTGAGCAGAAGCTGGGTGGGCTCAGGGTCACCCCCAGCACGGCCAGAAATGCCATGGAGAAGGCTCCCAGTGGATAATGCAGAGTGTGGCTCCTGCCTTGGGGCCCTGGGTCCTTGGCTGACCTCTGGGCTGAGGCTGCACTGGGATTATTTGTGGTGAGGTTGTCAGCACGATGAAGGCTGTTGCTGGAGAGCTGCTCGGTGTAGCCCAGCCCTGCTCCATCGGGTGTCTTTGCTCCTGGATTTTTGAGGGGAAAAAAAAAAAAAAAAAATAAAAATCGTTGTGTTTAGTGCGGCCATGATAATTTCCAAGTATTCAGATGGAGGCAAGATGTTATTTCAGCTTCCCCTGGTGAATGTTAATGGCAGGAGAAGTCTTTCACAGTGAGACAAAGCAGAGCAGGCATCGGTGACTCTCCTGGTGGTGTTAGGTAATTAAAGTGTATCAGGTGTGAGCCCTTTTCCTGGCGTGTGCAGGAGCTCTGCCCTCCTTCCTGGGAGCTCTGCAGGGCCCTGGAAAACCCAGCTCAGCCCTGACATCAATTATAAATCAGGCTGGTTGCTGTTTTATTTCAGAGCTGGGGGACAAAGGTTTTTCCTTCGGAGATCTGGAGTAAGTGGTGTTTGGCTTTTTGAATGCAAACTGTCCTTTTCAAACCAGGGTGACAAAAACTTTACCCAAAATTCAGGTGTGTTTGCACAGCCCTGTTTGGAAGGGTTTGCTTGAAGCAAGCCATGTCATCATAGAGTCAGGGAAAGGTTTGGGTTGAGAAGGACTGTAAAGCACATCTTGTTTCACCTCCTGCCATGGACACACCTTCCACTATCCCAGGGTTGCTCCAAGCCCTGTCCAGCCTGGCCTTGGACACTCCCAGGGATCCAGGGGCAGCCCCAGCTGCTGTGGGCAGTGGTATTTGCTGCTGTTTGTGCTGTTGGCACCTGGAGTGGCTGCACCACACTGGGCTTGCCCTGCCCTTGGGTGACTCCCCTGACCCCAGCACCATCACCTGGCTGGTGCCATCCCTGTGTCCCCAACACCTTCCCAGGGAAGCAGAGGAGGGGTCAAGGCTTTCTCCAAGCAGCAGCTTTGCTGGTGGCTTTGGCAGTGGTGTTTCAGGGAGTTCCTAATGAATATGCAGGTGTGGGATTAAAGGGATGAACGAGGAACAGAATTGCTTTCCGAGCTGTTCTGACCTCCCGAGAAGGGCACAGTTGTAAAGCCGAGGCCTGGAGTGGAAAAGCAATTACAATACATGCTGCCAGGATTGAATTGTCCTCGGAAAGTCAGATGCTGCAATAATGGGAGCGTTGTTTAGGTGGAACGTGACTTCACTTAACTGCTCGGTGTTTTCCTGTTAATGCTCGTAAACGTGTTCACATGCAGCTCTCAGGTCTTACTGCTCTGGGGAAAATCGAGCTCAGTATTCCTTCAGGAGGGTATTTCTCTACAGGAAGGGTTTCTTCTGAGCTTGCTGCCTGTTTTCCCCCAGTGTTTCAGTTCTTACCCCTTCCAGATTAGAGGGGCTGGAAGAGAACCCTGTGGCAGTGCAATGTTTGTTGATTCTTTTGGGTGTTGGTCACTGTGGAGCCAAGGAGAGCTTTCTGTGGGGTGTTGGGGTGTGGAAGTGTTGGCTTTTGGGTTGAGAAGCTGGTGTGTTATGAAGCAGGGCCTTGAAGAGGGGAATTAATAGAGTGATAAAGCTGGGATTGTTCAGCCTGTGGGAGAGGAGGCACTGGAGAGACCTTTAGAGCTTATTCCAGGACTTTGGGCAAGGGATGGAGTGACAGGACACAGGGAATGGCTTCCCACTGGCAGAGGGCAGGGTTAGATGGGATATTGGGAAAGAATTGTTCCCTAAGAGTGGTGAAGCCCTGGCACAGGTGCCCAGAGCAGCTGTGGCTGCCCCTGGATCCCTGGAAGTGCCCAAGGCCAGGCTGGCTGAGGCTGGGAGCAGCCTGGGATAGTGGAAGGTGTCCCTGCCCATGGCAGGGTGTGGGATGGGGTGAGCTTTGAGTTCCCTCCCAACCCAAACCACTCCATGATTCAATGCAGCATTAGAGCAGCAGAGCTGTGTGGCCTGTGGGTTTGCTGACTTGTGCTGGAGCCCTTTCTCTTGGAAAAACAGAGATTTTGGAAGCTCCATAAAGCAGCTGGGTGGCTCTTCAGGTTTCACCAGAGCCAGTTTGGGTTTGTTGGGGAGGTGGGGCTGGTGGGGGACCCCTCAGGTCCTGCTCTGTCCTCTCTGAGTGTGAGGAGGGTCTGCACAGCCCTTAGGGGCAGTAAATGTTCGTGTGGCCATGCTCTGGTCTCTTGGACAGCACTGAAGTGACAGAGTCTAAATTTAACTTTTAAACCCCTATCTTCACTGCCAGCAGAGGTTAAGCAGAGGTGGCTTAACTGTGAGCCTGGAGTTCTTTGTGGGTCAAACCAGCCTTGAGTTTTTGGACACAAAACCCTGCTGAGACCTACAGGAAAGAGCTTTAAATCCTTCCCCCTGGTCCCCGTGAAAAAGCTGCTTTTTCAACTGTAATCTCAGCACAAGCATTTGCTTTGAGTGGTTGAATTGCTGCTTTTACAGTTCTCTGTATTTTCCTAGAATTTGTTAAATTGCCAACATTATTCACATGGCACTTTTGGCAGGTGCCACCTACATGCCCTCAATTTGAAGGTACCTTTCAGGAGCAGTGTAGGTAGGGAGGCTCCTCTCTTGCATGTCAGATGTTGGAGAGTGCAGCACTTCCATTAATTCACTTTCCCTGACCTTTCCACTGCTAATAAGCCAAGCTGGAGCACAATGCAGCACCTTAATGAACAGACCTGAGCAGAGCAGGGGCTGCTTTGAAAAAATGTCTCGCTTGACTTGTTCGTTGGGTGTAATTTTGGTCCATTTATTCACCATGGCACAGACGGGAGTTCTTGGTGAGAGCATCCCACAACCAAATACAGCCCTTTTTCTCCTTCCTCTGGTGTTTGGAACTAGAGAAAACCATGTCAATAACTGCTTGAAAAAGAAGCAAAATGGTTGGTTGGGCTTTTTTCTTTGAATCTGCCTGGTTTTGAATAATTTTATTCTCTGGGGGGGGCTATATTGTGACCAGGCAAATCCTCATTTTTAGAAGAAACATACTTTTGAGTTAGGATTTTGTAGATTTGTATCAGCTAATGTAATGTACCCTGAAAAATGCACAATTCTGGGTCATGATTTTGTAGATTAATATCAACTAACGTGTAATGTACACTTAAAAATCACAGTTGCACTTAGGAAGGAGTTCATTAAAACAAGCAGACAGTGCACGGGGTCATCATTTCCAGTGAGTGCCAGCCTGTTATTTCACAGAGAAGGCTCCTGGGTGACACAGGGAGGCTCAGTTTTTTGGGAAAGGATCTGCAGGTTTCTTGACCAGTTCCCTCTTCCATTGTTGTGCAAAGGGTGTTCCTGGGTGTGAGCTCTTGGGAAAGTAAAAGTGCTGGGGGGGGGCAGGTTGTGGGGTGGTGAGCGAGGGTTTTATTTATTTATGGGTGTTCCACAGAGCGCCCAGGCGTGATCTTGAAAGCTGTGGCCTCCGCCCTGAGGAAGTGACACTGGCTGAGTGAGGTGGCAGCGTGACACATGATGTGGCTGCAGTCCCCTGTTCTCCAAAGGTGGCCATCGTGGGGTGATGAAGTGCAGGCGATGCCCTTGGCAGCAGGAGGTGTGCAGGATGTTCCTGCCTCTGGGCCAAAAGGAGGACCAGGCTCTCCTGTTGGACTTCTGGAATGAAGCTTGGGATGTTCTCGCTGCCTCCCCTTTTGTGTAGGTAATGGTGATCCTGAGGTTTTTGTCGTTCAAATCCTGGGTTCTTTAAGTGAGGGGAGCGGTTTTGTGTTTAGGGAATTCATTCCTTGCCACTGGAGATGCATCAGTGTCTTCAGTGGAGCTGCAGGTGGGACAATCATTGTCCAGGGAGCAGGTCAGCTGCTGGACACCCTGTGAGGTGGGAATGAGGTGGGAGTTGTGCCTCCAGGTGCTCAGTAGCAGGAGACTCTGAGTGTGAATCTGTGGAAGCTTTGTATGGAAGGTGATTTGGCTGAGCCACCCAAGTGTCTGACACAAAAAGGGAGGTGCAGCCTGGTCCTGGTTCTGTGGAAAAGTGGGAAATGCGTGGAAAAGTGGGAAGTGGTTATTGCTAGCAGAGGCGAAAGTGATGGATCTGCTTCACTGATAGCCCTTGGAAGGGGACTTCGGACAAAACCAGGAAATAATTCTGAAAAATCAGTCTGAAAGGTTGGATTGCCCCATCCTTGGAAGTGTTCAGAGTGAGACTGGATGGAGCCTGGAGCAACCCAGTCTTGTGGAAGGTGTCCCTGCCCGTGGCAGGGGGGGGGTGGGGTGGGCTTTAAGGTCCCTTCCAACCCAAACTGTTCCGTGGTTCTGTGCTGAGTGTGGGGATGGGAAGCAGGCGTTAGCAGTGTTTCTGTTTCCTTGGCTAAATTCTTGGCAGACTTTTCATTTTGGAACAACGGGAAAACAAGGGCTGAGCTTTGCTGGCTCAGCCTGATTCCTTCCTGGCTTAACAAGATGCTTGAGGACTCACTCAGGTGTTCCAGCAGATTTTTTTGATGCTGGGTGTTATCCCTGTTTTATGGCAGTTTGCTGGACTTCTCCAGACATCCAAAGCTGAATTGTGTTTAGAAACTTACTGCTTTAAGGGGTGTTTTGATCTTGGGTTGTGACTGGACAGGCTGATTGTTTCCAGTTGCTGGGAGAGGGGAGATTTTGGGTGTTTTGCAGGAACTTGTGGACATGAAGGGCGTGAGGGGCCGTGGGCTGTGCCCACCATGGCAGAGGCTGGAATTCCCAGAACCGCTCCCTGTGCCTGGGTGTTTTGGGAAGCTGACACGCCTGGCTTTGGCCTCAGAAGTGGCTTTGGGTTGGTGGACATATGAGAGCTCTGCTTTTGCTCAGAGTGGTTTCATTCCTGGCCTGGCTGATCCCGGGGCAGGCCTGGCTGACCCCGGGGCAGGCCTGGCTGATCCCGGGGCAGTCCTGGCTGATCCCGGGGCAGTCCTGGCTCATCCCGAGGCAGTCCTGGCTGATCCCGGGANTGCTTTTGCTCAGAGTGGTTTCATCCCCGGCCTGCCTCCCCCTTCCCTGGCTGATCCCGGGGCAGTCCTGGCTCATCCCGAGGCAGTCCTGGCTGATCCCGGGGCGGGCCTGGCTGATCCCGGGGCGGGCCTGGCTGATCCCGGGGCCGGCCTGGCTGATCCCGGGGCAGTCCTGGCTCATCCCCGAGGGATGCAGGAGCTGCCTCGGGGTGTTTTGGGCAGGCACAGCCCTTGGGTGGGGGCCGAGGCAGAGCAGCAGTGAGGAAGGAGCAGCTCTGGAGCTGTGGGACCGGCTGAGCCTCGGCTCTTCCCCCGAGCAGCAGCGTCTCAGCTGCGACGTTTTTAACTCCTGAATTTGGAACAGACTTAGCAGCTCACCTTTGGGGGTGGGAGCTTGGGAGGTTGTCAATACTATTGCCTAGAACCATCTGTTCCTACCACTAAGTAGCTACAAAAATCAGTAATTCATTCCCTTTTTTTTTTTGAGGAGATTGGGTGTAAATCTTCTCCCTTGTTATTTTTATGGGCTCCTTCATTATGGAAGACAAGCATCTCCACGGTGCTGAAACTGACTTTAATCTTTCATCTAAATTTATTCGGAATTTAAATATCTGTCATTATCGATATTAGAGGTTACTTTGGAGCACAGCAGCTATTTCTGGGGAACTGGGTGCATGGGGCTCCCTTATCAGCCAGGAATGTGCTTGTGTAACATCACCTTGTGGATGAACCTCTCGCAGGGGAGCGGGGACTGCAGCCATGTGCACGGGTTATTTTGGGAAATCACCACTGTAAAGGCATGCCGTGTTTGCTTTTGCAAGTAAAATCGGTCACGGAGTCCTATTTTTTTTGTTTATTGTTGCCCCAGTGAATTAACAGTCCTGGTGGTGGTTGTGGTGAGGGTGTGCTGGTGGTTCCTGTGGGGCAGTCGGGGGACACCAAAGCCAGCCTCGATTGTAGGACAGGCACAGGCCCCTGCAGGTATCCTGAGTTATCCCAGACTGAGATTTCACTCCTGGGCCTAAACTGCAAAACCAAGATGAACTGATACCACGTAACTGTGTTAGTGTTTGGGGCTGGTGGTGTTTTCATGGCAGGTGGTGACACCAGAGAAACCTGGTCTTGATGTCCCTGCCCATAGCACGGGGTGGAGATGAGCTTGAAGGTCCCTCCCAGTCCTAAACTCTCCATAATTCCATGCCTTTCCTGCCTGAGGCCTGGTGTTTGCTGGAGGTTTTACACTCTTCCTTGCTGTGTCACTGGAGTTGAGTTTTCCAGGTGTTTATTTTGGTGCTTATCTAAACCCCAGAGCGAATGCCTGAGGGTTCTGTTGAGCTGATGTCCAGTTCTCCCAGCATTACACCAAAGGCAGCAGTTGGGTTTTGTCTGATCTGAAAGAGCAGCAGTTGGATTTTGATGGATGGATTTTGTCTGGACTCATCCTGAAGTTGGATTTTGTCTGGACTCATCCTAGCGTACATTAATGTGAAAATACAGCCATCAGTTCCTAGTGTACCCTTAGAAAATGTTAATGCTTTCAGGCTTCAGAGGATTTGAGGGAAAGTTGTAGCTCTAAAGTTGTCATGTGCCTTGCAGGGAGGCCTGGACTCCGTGGGGCAGAGCCAGGTGATTTTCAGTGCACATTCCCTGTGAGTGTCCTTGGTTTCCTTGCCTAACATTTAACCTTAATTCTGAATTTCCTGAATTCTGAAACCCAGCTTGTTTCCCAGTTTGCTGAAAGATGGGAGGACAGCTGGAGAACTGGCTATGTTCATGTCCAGCTTGGAGGTGACAAATACTTGAAGGAATTGGAAAAATGAGAGGAGCCGGTCAGCTTGATGGATGGGAGTGGGTATGATGGGAGGAGTTCTCTGATTTTGATCATTTTTATCCTTTTATATAATTTTTCAGCTGTTGAACAGTACAAGGATTCAAAGGTCAGCGTTGAATAGCTCTGGTTATTCTCAGCTGGTCCTAAACTTATTGCTGGTGTCATATGAGAAATATACTTTCTTTTTATGTTGCACAGTCAGAAGAAAATTATTTTGTTGTCTTCAGTAGTTTTTACCTCATTCTTGTAGTCTTGCCAATATCCTGTAGTTGTTTTTTGCAGGAAGCCTTTCAGTGTTCTCTTAATTGGAATTAACTTTTGTAAGAGAAATGCACGTTTGGGTTGAAGATAATGTAGGAAATAAATATTCAGGGAACTTTATTTTAAGTTCGTAGAAGGATATTCATTGGAGAGCTTTGCTTTGGAGCTGTAACTTTTGGAGGGGTTTAAGGAAAGGTTTAGGGTAATAACAGAGAATAAACCAACTCTGCTTGTGAGTCCTGTCTGTGAATTCCTGTGGAAGGGCAGCTCTGATCTCAGCTCTGGTGACCGGTGGTGTCCTGGGCAGGGCCAGGAGCTGGACTGGACTGGATGATCCTTGTGGGTCCCTTCCCACTCAGGATATTCCATGATTCTCTGATTCTCTGATTATTTTGAGTAACCTTAGAGACTGGTAGAGAGTCTACTTGTTATTGTCTGGTGAATGATGTTCATTAACATAATTACCCAGTTTTAATGCTGCATGGAAGTTACATGGAGTCAAAATCAAATAGCAACAGGTAGTAAATAATTGGACAAAATAAAAACATGAAAACAAATAATGAAGAAAAATAATCATGTATTCTTTTCCTGTCACCAGTCAGGGCTGCAGCTGGATGTAGCAGCTGCCCAGTCCTGAATCCTTTCTTCCTCTCATTTTTAATGCTGCTTTTACAACAGTCTGAAGGAAATCTCTGTCTAAACCAACTGGTAGCAGCTCCTCTGGGCTTTGCCTTTGGCAAGGTGTCACACAGCTGAATTCTCCTTCCTTTGCTAAACTCTCCTCTCTTTCTCCTTGCAGTGTTTGGTTATTTAGTGCTATAAGGGGAACCTGCATATATGAATTTAGCCAAACCCTCGAGTATTTAAAGTAGAGAAACTTCCCTCATTCCCTTGACCTCAAGCTTGCTGAGGTAGGAAAGCATTTTAAACACCCACAGCTCCATGTGCACATGCAGATGTATTTTTAAGTGTCCCCTACTTGAAGGTCGTCCACAATCCCAGCTGAAGTGCAGGCTGGATTTCCTGGGGCTGGAGACTGTCCTGGGGCTGATTCCTGTGGGCTGCAGGGAGTCTGGGACCCCAGGGGACGTTTCCATCCCGGGAGTGCTTCGGACCTGTCCGAGTGGAGCGAGTCCAGAGGGGACCATGGAGCTGCTGCAGGGCTGGAGCCAGGCTGGGAGAGCTGGGGGGGCTCACCTGGAGAGGAGGAGGCTCCAGGGAGAGCTCAGAGCCTAAAGAGGCTCCAGGAGAGCTGGAGAGGGACTGGGGACAAGGGATGGAGGGACAGGACACAGGGAATGGCTTCCCACTGCCAGAGGGCAGGGATGGGTGGGATATTGGGAAGGAATTCCTGGCTGTGAGGGTGGGCAGGCCCTGGCACNCCATTCCATGACTCCATGAGAGGAACGTGGATGAACATTTCTGCCCACAGGAGCTGCTTCATCTCTTTCTTTCCATCCTTGTGAAATGGCTCTGGGCTTGGAGCTGGTTCTGTGTGAGCCCAGGCCACGATGAGGCAGAGGATTAATCAGATCCTCAGAGTGGGTAACTGCAGCACAGCAGCGTGGGATTGCAGGGATGTGTTCTTGGCCCAGCCAGAGTTATTCCTCAGTGTCTCGTTCCCAAGCACCCCTGGGCTCTGGAGCAAAAGGACGTGAACAAAAAAAGCTCAACTTTGATGTTTTACACACCAAAAGCTGCCAGTGGAGTGATGAGCTGTGGGTTTGATCACCTCTTGGTGGTGTCTCCTGGTGCTTCTGTCTGTAATTTGGATACCTCCAGGACACTGCCCTAGGCTGAGACTGACCCGTTTGTAGTGGTAAATTTAATAATTATATTAAAGTATTAAAATTACCCTCTAGTACAGTGATCTTCTGTGCTGTTACCATACAAATTGTATGGTTTTGAGCAGGGACACCTTATTTAGGAATCCTGTGCTGCCACTGATGCCTTTACCCTGGAGGATGTGGTGGCTTTAGGGTCAGGTGTCACTTTAAAGCCAATATTTTTGTGAGGTAAAAAAAAAATCTCCCTCTGCTGAGCTTCCTTTGCTCACAGAAATAGTTTCTATATTAATATTTAATTTACAGTAGCTCCGAGGAGTGAAGAAAGTCCTGGACTCTTCTTTTTCCTAGTCCTTAATACATTTCTTTGGAACAACTCTGGGATATAAACAAGGAGGACACAGTGTCCTGGGCAGAGGAGTGAGACAGTTTGTGTTAAAACCATAAGTGTTTGTGGCTTTAACATTGGAATGTTCAGCATTAAGGATCCATCAGGTTCCTTGGAGTAGCCCTAGTTCCCAGTTGCTCTTTTCCAGTCTTTTTTTTCTCCTGGGATTCTTCATGGCTTTACCCCTTGATGCAGGTTTAGATATTTGGGTGGGTTTTTTTCCTGCAAACCTCCCTCTGATGCTGCCAGCACAGAGCTGTGCTCCAGCTCAGGAGAAAGTGGGTTCAGAATTCCAGACACGCTCCTGGCACGGCTTCAATTAAAAGGTGTTGAAAGAGGCTGGATTTTGCAATTTTGCAAAGTTGGAATTTTTGTCCCTGTTAAAACCTTGGGGATCCCTGGGAAAGGAGCTTGATCCTGGCTTTTTTTCTGCTGGGTGAGGAAGAATTTATACCATCATCCCCCTGCTTTGACCCAGTTATGAAACCCTTGCCTGTAAAATTATTAATTTGGGGACTCTCAGGCATTGCAGTGTGAGAACTCAAGCAGTGGGAGTTTTCCTGGAGAGCCACCTCCAGTTTAGCCATTAAAAACTGGTGATAAATCCGATGAACTTAGTAAAATATATATTGCAGTGTGCCATGAACCTTCTTCATTACTCTGGAATTAATCAATGACTTGGACTACTTTTTCCCCCTGCTCAGCCATACTTTCACAAGGTATAATTAAAATAAAAAAAGCTCCAGTTTTCCTTTTTGTTCAACTCTGCTGTTGTTGAACTATGTGTGGTTTGGACTTCAGCCCTCCAGAATGTTGGCAGAAGTTCTTGTCTGGAAAGAAATGGTAATCCTTTTGGGGTTGAAAACTGGGGAAGGAAAGATCACTGTAGCAGGGATGATTTGAGGCAGAATAAGTAATTTTGCACATATATATGTGCATATATAAATAACATGCACTAACGTTTGTGTGATTTTATGTAGATACTCATAATTTTGGTGGGTTTATGTCAGATTTGCTGATTTTTAGTTTATTGTAGCCATTCGTATTTTTAAACTTTTTATATGAAGCTTAATGGAGTAGCTAAAGTTGCATGTGGAAATTACTGCAATTTCAATATTGCATTTTAATTCAGCTGAGGCGATAGAAAAGTCACCTAAACCTGTCTTTTTTTAAATTTGAATTGCTTCTCTTTTACTTTGTAAGCAGCCAGCAGAAGGCTGCACCTATCTCTGTGATGCTGCTGTGTCCTGTGGAATTATCCGTGCAGACTGGAAGGGGAAATGTCCACTTCTTTCAGCTGGAGAGTGATAGCCTGTCTTTTTCCTGGACATGTTAGGAATCCTTCTCTGAGAGCAGTTCTCATGGGTTTGTACCTGCGAGGGGTGATTCTGGAGATGATTCACAGATCACAAACCTCCCGGGATGGGCTTCTCCTCATTCCCCAGCAGAAACCCTGGCAGCAGCTCCCCCAGCTCCTCCTCTCAGAAGAATCCAGTTCTTGTGGAAAGCTCTGCTCAAACTCATCTCGGAGTTCTCTCAGTCTAGCAAGGTTAACTCCCTGCTGTTGGTTTTTCTGTGTTGTTCAGCTCTCTTTGGTGTCACTGCCCTGCTGGAGGGACGCCTGTGGCTCTGTGCATGTGTGCTGCTGGTGGCCTGGCCAGAGAGTCCAGCTGCCCCTGGACACACAGCCAGGGGCTTTCCCAGGGCTCTGGGTGACCTTCAGCCGGGCTTTGCAGGAGAGGGGTCCTGGCTGGGATTGTTTGTCCTGGTGCAGGGTGAGGATTTCCCTCTGAGGGACCAGGTGTGGAAGTGCCGGGGTTTGTGACGAGCGGCCACCGGGTCACTGTGGTGCTTCCCAAATGGGCAGGCTCCACATTCACTGTGGACATCATGCCCAAAATGCAGTTTGGAGCTGTCGGAGCAGTTTCTGTGAGGAGCAGGAGGTGCAGATGTCACCCAGGGGTTGTGTTGAGCAGCCCCTTCGGTACCTTTGTGATTTTGGGTGCCGATGAACGAGGGGGTGTGGGAGCACTCGAACAAAGAATGTCTCTGGAAGTGGCCACTGGTCGTTCTGGCACACACTTCCACCAAAGCTGCTATTGTTTTTCTCTTAGTTAAACAACAGTCAAGCTCACGCTGGGGCTTTTTTCTTTTCCCTTGCAGTATAATGTTGGCTTTTATGTGTCCCCCGGGCCCACACCCGGCCGTGTGGTGGGCCAGCACACAGATGCATTGTTCGGGGTCCCACATTCCAGGGAGATCAAATGCTCCTGCACCACATCAGCTGCACATCTGCAACTGCTAAAGCCTCAGCAGCCCTGCCGGATCCAGGTGCCATTCAATTACAGGTTAAAGGCACAGAGAGCTGCTGCTTCTCGGGCCTTTCTGTTGAATTCTGCCGGCTTTGATTCACTACAGCTGGTGAAACAGTCAGGCTTGGTTCAGGCATGTGTGGAAGAGAGCTCATTTCATGCTTGGAATTGTAATTATGTTCTTTTCTTTCAAGCTGCCAGCGGTAAAAGATGTCTTCCAGTGTGTATTATCTAAATAAGCTGTAGCGTTTAAATGTTTTCTTATTTCATTTTAAGAATGTGGCAAAATAAATTGTGCTTACTCTTCTAGTTTTCGTTCTGGAGCAATTAATTCCCTGTAGCTCTCCCGTGATCTGCTCTGGGAAGCTGCTGTGCTCCACTGCAGCTAAACAGCTCTGGGCAGCAGGGCTGTGTGTGTGGGCACTGTCCTGGCTTGCCCAGTTGGCACTGGTGTCACCTGCTGTGCCACCTCCCGTGGCATTTGCTGTCAGCCCTCCATTCCATCCCATCCCAGTCGTCTCTTGGAGTGCTAGCAGTGGAGTTCTAATCTGGGTAACACATCTGAGCAAGGGACTGGGAGTGCAGACACTGACAGGAGAAGGGGGAATGGTTTTGTGCTGAAGGAGGATTGATTTAGGTGGGGTATTGGGAAGAAATCCTTCCCTGTGAGGGAGGTGAGGGCCTGGCACAGGGTGTCCAGAGAAGCTGGGGCTGTCCCTGGATCCCTGCAGGTGTCCAAGGAATGCCTGGACGTGGCACTCAGTGCTCTGGGCTCGTGTCAAGGTGGGCATCAGTCACAGCTTGGACTCGATGGGCTGAGAGATCTTTTCCAGCCTCAGTGATGCTGTGAATTCTGTATCCTCCCAGGAAACAGCTCTTCCCAAATGTGCTGGGTTTTTGGGAGGGCTCCCTGCACGTGCTGTGACCCTGGGCTCTTCTGCCTTCCCTCACAGAGATGGTTTTCATCTGCAGCTGCTGGAGCTCCTCTGTGAGTTTTGGGTGTCTGGAGTCAGCACTTTGATCCGCCTTCCCTCCTCTCTGGAGTCTGTCTGCTCGGCTGTGGTCTCGAGGAGGGAGCCTGATTGCCATTTCAGTGTCTCTGTGATTGACTGGAAGTCACACGGGATAAATCTTTCATGACTGGAAACCACTTAAGCCACGAGGTGGCTGGTGATCACTGGGTATTAGTGGAGAGGTTCTACCAAACAATCAGGGAAAATTGAGTGGCAGAACATATAATTTATGACTTCATCCCAGCTCTGTGGGGGCAAGTCAGTGAGAATCGAAACACTGAAAGAATTATATTTGACAGATATTTTAAAGAATGAGTCCAGTTAGTGTCATTTATTGCTGGAATGTGTGGACAGATCCCCAGTCAAAGCCCTCGTAGGGGCAGTGCCAAAACCAGATATGAAAGAGTGTGCAAGAAAATGAGAACAGGGGATGTGGCCGAGGGCTTGAATTTTCTGACAATGGGCAGAAAGAATGTTCTGAGGGCTTTTTCTCAGACATTCTCCTTAGATAATAAAGTTTACAGATCCTACTTGGTGTTTGCTGAAACTCCTGCCTGAAGGGGATTTGTTGGGAGTTGGGAAGTTGAGCAATGAAGTTGTCATCAGTGTGCAGAGACCAGTTGGAGAAACTTCTGGAACATTCTGGACTTTATCTCTAGGATATCTTAATTTTTACCTAGCAGTGATCTATGGCATAGGAGAAATCCATTGCCCTGTGCTGGAATGTGCATTAAAAATACCTGGGCAGCAGTTTTTCCAGGCAGTGGAGGATAACAACCCTCACTCTGAAGGAGGAAACATTCTAGAAAACATTCTTCCCTCAGATGTTTTGTAGTGGTAATGCCTCTAGAAGTATTAATCTTTCCTGTCACAATTTGGCACTCACTCCAGTTCCCAGCAGGGGTTTCTCAGCTAATCCCTGTCTGGAAGATTTTCCCTTACCTTACATTAATTTCTGATCCTGACATCGTTTGAGGGTTTGTGTTCAGCTTAAATAAATACACCCCAGGCCATCCTGTTGACTCAGGGTTGAACACTGGGGCAGTGGAAGTACCTGTGTTGCTGGAGCCCTCACGGGTGCCACTCACCTGTCCAGCCATCCCTAAAACCTCCGTGCCCTGGACTGTGTCCGTGTCATTCCCCCACAGCCCTGCAGAGATGATTTGAGAATTTGGGTTTCTGTGCAGGATTTTCTTGCTGTGAGTAGCTTGCTTGCAGAGGAGAGTGGCAGATGTTCTCACTTTAGCCCCTGAGTGACAGCTCCTGACTCAACATCTGCCTCGCTGCTGGAATTGTCCCCGAACGCCGCCGCGCTCGAGGGGCCGCCTCAAACCCGCCCCAGCCAGCCATGCCCGTGTTCCCTCTCGTGTTCTGTGCTCCTGGGGGCAGAGGCAGCTGTGGCTCCTCATCCACCCTGGAGCACGGGAATGGCATCCCATGGGAAGGGCCCCCCCAGCTCCCAGGGCTCATCCTCGACACTGCAGCCAAACCGCGGGGAGACCTCGGTGTCAGCCCCAGAGCGTTCGGGGTTGGGGTTTGGGAAATTTGCCCCCATGGCACGAAGAGTTGCTGCCAATGAGTGCTGGAGAGGATTGTCCAAAGTAGTTTCCCAGTCCATGGAAATACTGGGGTGCTTTCTTTATCCTCAGGCTTTATTTTTTTAAATGCTTGTGTTTCTCCTGCTGCTTTCCTTTTTGACCAGCATCCCAGGCTGTTCTGTGGCTGTGAGGGTGTGAAGCTGCAGGCCTGTACTGGGGCTCCGTGTTCCACAAACAGCCCAACGTGAACACAGCCATTCCAGGGGAACGGCTCTGCTGGTTTTCTTCCCAAGTTTTGTGTCTAAAATTCTTGGGAACTGAAGTTTCTGCCAAGTCCCTGGGATAGACCCAAGGAGAGGGAAGAAACCCCTTAGCTAATAAAACACTTTTGATTACCTTTTTTTGACTTTCAATTTGTTCAAAACCAGTTAGAAATGAAATGTTTCATGAAGAAAAAATGAATTTTTCTAAGAAGTCATCTTAGTTTAAACTTTAAAGGCTTAGCTCACAAATAGCCAGATTTGCTTAATATTTGTGCTTGATTTTTTTTTTCCCTCATTCCAATGGAAGTGAATCTCCTGGTGATGCAACTCCATGTGCTTGTGCTCCCCTCCAGGTTTTGTAGCTTTGGCCCTGCCTGGGGTTGAAAGTGCTAAAGCTTAGTCCTGAATTCAGCCTTAGTCTGGTGCTTGTCTTAGCAAGGGTGATTTTGGAATTATCTCTCAGCCCTGCTGTGCCTGGGTGAAGGTTGTGCTGGTCTTTGGAGAGTTTTTGTGGTGTCTGAAGAGGAGCCTTGAGAACTGGAGCTGGCAGTCATGCTGTGGGGGGAGTGTGTAAACTTAATCTAAAGATAATTTATGGTTTCTAAAGCTGCTGCTGAGTAAAACTTTCCAAGGCTGGCTCTGACCTAGCTCTCATCAGTGTAAAACCGAGAACAGTCATCTCAAAGTAGCATTTTGAGTCGTGTGGAGGGGAAAGAGGAAAACTTTGCTTTCCCAAAGGCTTCATTGGCTGTGGCTCTGCAGCACATGAGCAGCTCCCTTCTTCCGAGCACCAACCACGGGGTCACTGTTCCGTTACCAGAGCCTTGACTGGTTTAAACTCGGCTTACCGGTTTAAACTTGGCTCAGAGCGGGGGGTTTTCTTACCGGGTTCGTTCTGCAGCAGCTGTGATGTCAGGGCTCTGATAACCCCCCCGGGCTGTCTGTGCAGCCCTGCTCCCTCCCCGCGTCCCCGCAGCCGCGCGCCGGCACCGCCGGGAGAACTTTGGGTCACGCCGGGTTGAGCTGTTGGCAGCGACGCTCGCGTGTTGGCAGGAGCTTCCCCAACAAGATGCTGGAGAGCAGGGGAAGATTTCTCCTTGTTTTTGCAAATTAGCAAATGAAACCCTAAATAAGTTGCTAAACTCAGTTTCCTTCTGTTGGGTTAAGAGGAGGGGAGTGCTTGGAAACCTTCGAGATCTTAATTGGCCCGAGCGTGCTAAAAACACCTCCTTTCCACCCCAGGCACTGCTTCCATCTTTCCAATACATTTGGCTCGTTCAGTGGCAAATCATTTTTATAACACTTGAGAAACTGTATAGCTCCGGAAAAACAGGATGTGTGCCCTGCCTTATATTTTGAATTCGCTTTCCAAGTATTTTGGGGGGTTTGTGGGAGCCCAGCCCCGTTTCGGGGCGTCGGTTTGGCGCTGGTGTGGTGATAAGTGACAGTGGTGTCCCCTCGGTGAGTGGTTTTGTGTTGGGGTGGTTTTATTGGAGCACAGAGACCCAGCCCTTGTGCTGGGTAACGGAATTTCCCTTTGCCAAGGCCAGTTCTCTATCAGCCCCCAACCAGGAGCTCGCTGAGCTCATGTCCCCCTTCCCCTCCCAGGCTGGGGACAACGGGTTTCTCATTTCTTCCTTGGGCTGATAACAGTGATTCCTCCTTCCCACAGAAAGCTCTGGAAGTTTTTTTTGAAGTACTACAGTATTGTTCCAAACTGTCTTCCAGGGTTTTCTATGTTGGATGGTTGGTTTATTCTTCATGTCTTTGTCCACTTAATTTTGGATCTAATTTGGCGTTTTAAAGCTTGCTATTTTAATTGAAGTTCTCTGTGAGGTACAGAACTGGAGGGTGTAGTTGAAGTCCTGTTTGGGCAAGAAGCTGGGGTTATAAACAAGCCATGGTAGGGCTTGAAAACCTGGGAAAGGGTTTGTTGGGCATTCAGGGGGATGGTGGGAGAGGGAGGCCAAGGGGAAGATGGAAAACGTCACTGACAGTCAGTTTGAGATGGAGTTCATCTGACAGGACCAACCAGCCAGCACTGGGAATGTGAAACCATTTATCTAAGAATTAAAATACCTGTTTGTAACCAGTTTTCAGGCTGAAGAACCAAAGTTTGGGCATCTTTTAAGAGTGTGAAGGTTTTCCTCTGAGCCAGTAGATGAGGTTACCCCAAAAGGAGCTGACCTGCACCTGGGGTGTCCCAGTTCCTTCCTGGCAGGAGCTGAGTGCACATTTGTGTATTTAATTCATGCAGGTATCACAGGGTGGATGTGGAGGTAGGAACACCTTTTCAGAAAGACCTATGTTTTCAGGTAGAGCAGCAAAATTTTTTGCTGCTGTTCTCTTCAGCTGATTACAGCTGAGCAGTGGCTGGAGAGGAGCTGGCTGGGCTGTGTGTGGTGGCTGCTCCTGTCCCTTCCTGCCTGCTCACCTGCCCGGAACTGCAGAGAATGCTCTCCGTTTCCAAAACCTCCAGTCTCACCTTACATTTTCTTCCTAGTCAGTGTTTTATTGCTTTAAAATAGCATTTCAATGCTTCAGAGCATAACCACATTACAAAGTGTTTTGTCTCAAATACCACATCTGAGCTCTGGCAAAGGTGACCCTTTGGGTCTCTGGCTCAGAGACTCTTCCGATCCATTTCTTTGTCTGCTTTTTTCCTTGAATTTTTCTGACTTTCTCCCATTTTCTCCTCCATCGTGACAAGTTAGATATCTGAGATCTTGCTGTGTGTGGTGATTTCTTGCTTTTAGGGTTCCATGTAGAGAGCGAGTCAGTTTTTACAGTTCCCCAAGGAAGTGCAGTGCCGTTATTCTACAGAAACCACTGACATAGCACATTTTAGGCCTGGCCTGCTGACTTGGGATTGCAGTGAGCTTTAAAGTGACAGTAAATCACATGTGACCATCTGCAGCTGCGGTGGCCCCAGGGATGATGGTGGTGGTGGTGGGCAGAAGAGCCCACGGCCACCCACTGCTGCAGGTGACACCACACCTGGGCAAGCGTGGCCTCAGGGCTGGTGTCCCCAGGGTGTGGGGACATGGAAACTTCTGAATGGGGGAGAGTGAGAAGCTGGAGAAATGGTCTCAGCATAGGGAATGTGTCTGCTAGGGCACTTTGCAGAATCATGAAATGGTTTTGGTGGAGAGAGACTTTAAGACCCTCGAGTCCCACTCCCTGCTGTGGGCAGGGACACCTTCCACTAGACCAGGTTGCTCTAAGCCCTGTCCAGCTTTCCATCCCTTTGGGGACTTTGGCTGAAGCACAAGCACAGAGCTTGTTGTGTAAAATGGAGTTCCCCTTGCAGTGCTTCTCCTTCCCTGTTCCCAAAGCCCTCCTGGCTTTGGCAGGACACGCTCAGCCCCGGGCCGGGCAGTGACCGGGCGAGTGTCCCCCTGGGCTGCCGAGCCCCTCTCTTCCTGCTGCCGAGGAGCAGGGGGCTCGCTGCAGCCCGGGGCCTCATTTCCTCAGGAAACCAGGCTAAAAATACCGGAGCATTGCTCGGGGCAGTGCTGCTCATCGTGGGTCCCGAGCAGCCTCTGCTCAGCCACCCCCTGAGCTCCTCACAGCCCCCAATGCCGCGTTAAACGCGGCCCCTTCTCATCCCCGACCCTCCTCCCGCTGTCCAGGGACCCTTCCCAGCCCTCTCCAAATCCTTCCTGCCGACATCAGTGTCCTTTTTGGTGGTGGGAGAGCGTCCAGCGCCCCGGGAGCTCCCTGTGGGGAGCAGGAGGGGTCAGCAGGGTGGGCACACACCCGGCGAGGGCTGCCCTGATGGGAACCGCGCGCTTCCCCACGGAGCGTGGTGGGAGCTGATGTGGCTGCAGGTGGGTTGGGTTAAAAAATCAACAGGAGCGGTTTTGGTGAGAAATCGGGGTCGAAATTGGGGTACCCAGCTGGTCCCTGTCCCTCGTCCCTGGGGATCTGCAGCTCCATCCCCTGAACCCCACCCTGGGATCAGGGAAAGGTGCAGAAAGAAACCCTGGCAATGAGAGGTGACCTCAGGAGGGAGGTTTGCATGAGGGAAGTTGAGTTCCCTGGCTGTTACAAAAGTGATTTTTTTTTTTCAAATATTAATTGAAAAACTGGCTGAAGCTCTGGCTGTGTTCTCTCCTGAAGCATTTTGCAACATCCCACTAAAATTACAGACAAATTGAAGTTGAAACATTGCATTTTTCCACAAATGTGGCTAGGCTCCAGGACCATAAAAAGAGTTTGGAAAGGCTGTAAAACACATGTTAAACAATTTTTTACTTGAGGCACCTCTAGAAATGTTTCAAATAAATTAAATATTTAACTTAAAAAATAATCTTTTTTTTTTATTATATTGGTAATTAGAAGCATTAGAAGCAGAATGTTTCTTCCTTAGCAGATGCATATTAAGAAAGTGATACACCAACAAATAATAAATGAAATAGAGTAAAATTTGGACTGTATAAACCAGTGATTGTAATTAGAGATATTCCTTTCAAAGGCAAATGTTTTGATTTAATTTTTTGTTTTTTTTTTTTTCCCAGTAGTTACTACACAAAACATACGAAATCAGAATTTAAAAAATAAATGATTGTGAGATTTAAAAATCTGTGGGTAACTGGACAGCACAGAGGCCATGTTGTTTTAGGTCTTAAACTCCCAATCTGGTCAGAGAACCTCAATATTTGATGCTGAGATGAGTTTATGAATTAAACACCGTTGTATTTTCGTACAGGCAGGAAAACTAGCGTTAGTGATGTCTACAAATGATGTATTTAATATATCTGAATTGATGTAAAATGATTTTAAAAGCGTATTTAAGCTCAGCATTATTTGCCAAGGAGGACAGACTTTAGATCTCGGCACAGAAGGTATTAATACAACTCCAATGAGGAAGCAATGGGCACTTCCCATGTTTTTTGAGTCTAGATGCATCTTTTTAAATTAAAGAGGGTTTGAAGATTGTGCCTGCAAACTGGAGATTGAGTCAAGCTGTGAAATGCCAGCGATATGTCATGTGTTCTGTATGTATTATTTTCAGTTTTTACAGAGGAGGAAATTTTGATATTTAAACTTTTCCAAATGTCAGCTGGTTCGGCACAAAATAATCTTCAGTCTCAGTCTCACCAGGAGCTGCGTGTCACCGGGAAACCTCCTGGGAGCTGAAAAACAAGGAAGTTGTTCCATCTCAGAACAGAATCCTGTGGAGGGGGTGCAGTTGAGGGGTGGAAAGGAGCTCTGGAAGGATGTTGGGAGTTGTCTCCTCTGAATGGAGGCTGGAGTGTCTTGGGCCGAGCTCCAAACCCCAGAACTCCAAGACCACGCTGATAGGGCTTGGAGCAACCTGGGCCATCCCAGTCCATCCCAGTTGGGACTGGGTGAGCTTTAACATCCCTTGCCACCCAAACCATTCCATGATTCCCTGAGCTCCAGCCTTTCCCTGCTCCTTCCAGATCTGGCGTTTTTCTGTGCTTGATCCAAGACTTTGGGTGACTCCCTGCATCCAGCCTCCTTGTTGAATTCTCCAGAAACTGCAGGAGGGATGGGGAGCTGCCTGGGGAAGTGTCATTGGCACTTTGCAGAGCCCCTGCACTCAGGAGCATCTTTGGGAAAGCAGCTGGAGGTGTGTTCCCTGTGCAAAATGCTGCTGTTGCTGTGTCCCCTAGGAGTTACCAGAATGGGAATTTCTGTGTCCATTAGTCCCATGCTAGGAAAAATACTCCAGTTCCTACTGACAGCCTGAGGAATCATTAGGACTGGTGGCTTCAGTATTTTTTCTAAGCCTCAGCAGAACCTGACTTAATCTTTAATGAAAACCAGAACCCAGCGTGCTTGAGACTTTATATATAGCAACCAGTCCGACCAGTTCCGGTGTCCCACCTCCCTGGGAGGGAGTGCTGAGGAGCTGGTTGCTCTGGATGCTTCTCAGGATGGTATTTAAGGTGTAAATGTGGTTGAATTTTACACATGAAAGCAGTGTTTTAACACCAAAGATACTCTGCACAGCCCTCGGCAGCAGAGCTGGGCAGAGCTCACAACCCACTGTTTGTTTCACTGTTTCTTTGAGAAGAAGAGTAAATTCTGCTGATGGCTCTTCCTGACCTGTCTGGTCTTTGGGAGTAATGCTAGGAAAAAGTTGCTGTGTATTGTCTTATGGATGTGAAAGTGCTTTTGTTCTGAGAGGCAACTTCTGTGTCTTCTCAGGGGATGGTGAAAGACTTGAAAACCTAAAAACTGGTGCTGGGTTCCAGGTCTGTCCTTCATGAAGCTCCCAGGCAGCTGGGGTGGGGTAAATTCCAGCTGCTGAGAGGAGGGATGGGGAAAATTTGTGAAAGGAAGCTTTGACTCCTATCTTTATTATTTTTTTACCTGCTCTGTTTGCTCCCCTTGTTGTGGTGCATCTTCCAACCCTGAGTGTGGGTCACTCGTCACAGCAGCTCAGCTTGATGGGCATCATCTTCACTTAGTAACAGGGTCAAACTTAGGAGCTGAATATTGGGAAGGAATTCCTCCCTGTGAGGGTGGGCAGGCCCTGGCACAGATGCCCAGAGCAGCTGTGGCTGCCCCCGGATCCCTGGAAGTGTCCAAGGCCAGGCTGGAGACGGCTTGGAGCAACCTGGGATAGTGGAAGGTGTCCCTGCCATGGCAGGGGGGGGATGGGATGAGCTTTAAAGTCCCTTCTGACCCAAACCTTTCCAGGATTCTATAAAAGAAACTTCCCCAAGCCATTTGGTTCCTCAGAGTGCTGGGAGGGACAAGGAATCAACAACTCCAAAGGAAACAGCGTGTAAAGACAACTTTCTGCGGAGTTAACTGTAAACGACAGATCATTATAGCTGTGAAAATCGTGTAGAAATCCAAACTGGTCACCAGACGTTGCAGGGGTGTCATCAAAAAACTGCTCGGGGAATACAAATATGGATTTTAGAAAAGCTGCTTGGGGAATATCATCTGGTGTTGTGGAAAAATTCCTTGGGGAGCGTAGTGGGGCAGCTCTAGCTTCAGGGAGCCGAGGCACAGTGGGGCAGGTGTGTCTGACGTGGTGGGATCCTTCAGACGGCGTCGTGTGGATGGGATTTGGATCAAGTGCTCAGTGCCAGGTCAGTGGGAGCCCCGGTGGTGTCTGGAGCACCTCTGTCCCCACAGAGCCCTCCGGGTACGGTGTGCTCACTGAATCCCCAGACTCGAGGCTGCTCTGCGGAGAGCGCTGGTGAGGAGGCGGCTGTCAGAGCTCTCCTGGCTGGAAGGCTCTGTCCCGGCAGGCTCCCCTGAGGAGGAGCTGGAAGAGGCTCCAGGAAAGGCACATGAGTGGGGCCGGCTGCCAGCTCAGCACGGTGCCGGCGCACGTCGGCTGTCCCGGCACGGCACGCACCGCTCCCCGTGCCGGGGTGCTGCCAGGGGCTCTTCCTCACGCGGATCTGATGCTGTTTCACTCCATGGATTTGGGGCACCTTCTCTGGGAGAGGCAGAGGTGCATCCCCTGCCAAGAGGTAACGCTCAAAGGCGAGCAGGAGCGACCCAGGCACGCGTGGGATGAGGTGGTCACTGCCTCCCTTCCTGCTCCCTCCAGGAAACCGGACCCGGGGATTTTTTCACATCTGGCAGGAGTGATGCGTTTTTAGATTATTTCTTGTCAAGGCAGAGCAGCTTTACAGTGATCTGAATGTCAGTTGTACCCACCAGAGCGTTGCGTGCGGTGCTGGGGGCTGACTAACAGCCTGGGTGGATCCCAGTCCTTCCCAGTGCTTCCCAGTTGGGCGGATCTCTCTCCTCCTGGCAGCGTGGCCGGAGCCCAGCGTGGCTCTGCTGCCTGAGTCAGTGCAGCTGCTCCAACAAGTTGTGGTCCTGGGCAGGAGCAAGGCTGGTGGGGGTGGCTGCAGGGATCCAGCAGTGGTGTTCCCATATGGCTTTCATGAAAAACACCTCATTTGAGTCTGGTTTTTGATCTGCTTCCTGCTTAAATGTTGAATACAGAAATACATTTATTGGGGTGGAGGGAATTAAGACCTTTTCTGCATGTTGTAATTTCTGTTACTAGTCTTGGTTTTCTGTAAACCTATTAAAAGGGATATTTCATGTCAGCTCCTTCTGCTTCAGTCCAGGCTTAAATGCTTCCCATCCGTTGTGCCGGCACAGCCGCTTGTGGGCCTGTCGGAACTGGATTGGAGACAGAAACTTTGATTTTTAAAAAAGTTTTTTTTTGTCTGACCGTATTTGTTTCCAGCTGAATTAGTTCCCTGCTCTGATCTGCGAGTGTGGCAGGTCGCTGAAGAGGGTGGAATCATTGGATGTGGTGGTGCTTTTGGGTGAAATCTTGGGTGTGATGAGGACTTTAAAGTAGTCTTTAGAGGTGGTGCAGTTATTACACACCAGCTGTGGTTTTCAAGGTCTTGGCTCTGTGTTTTCTCTTGTATGAACCACTTGGTGCATGTTTAAAAATACAACTAAAAACCTGAAGATAATTGAGTAAGTTGGTGGTGTGGTAGCAGCAGAGCTCACCCGGCCTTCCTGGTTTTTGGTGTGTCTTGGTGGGGTCGCTTGTCTGTAACTGGTTGGGAATGGTTCCTGCAGGGACACGTCCTGGCAGTTACCTGGGCTTTGTCTTCTATGCTTAAAAATCCCTTACATAGGGAAAATGGATCAAATGGAATCAGAGTGCCGGGAGATACCATGACAGGAATCACCAAATATTTAGGGTTGGAAGGGAGCTCTGGAGATCACCCAGCCCAAGGCAGGGGCACCTGGAGCAGGTGACACAGGAACACATCCAGGTGTGTTTGGAATGTCCCCAGGGAGGGAGCCCCCACACCCTCCCTGGGCAGCTGTGCCAGGGCTCTGCCACCCTCCATGGGAAGAAGCTCTTCCTCGTGTTGAGATGGAACTTGTTGTGGTTTAGTTTGTGGCCATTGCTCCTCGTCCTGTCACCAAGAAGAGCCAGTGTTGTGTTGTGAACGTGCCAGCAGTGCAAAGCTGCTCTGCCTTCAGGGCAAAGGGGTTTTTCCCCCACCTTCCCTACAAATACTTCCATGCTTTATCCTGGTTGGGCAGTGAAGTCACTTCTTTGAGACGAGCTTCGAGTTTGGGAGCTTTGCCTGTGCGTCCGTGTTCCTCAGCTGAGCCACGGTTTCAGCTCCATAAACCCAGGTTTGTTGGGAGGAGCGATCCATCCTGACGGAGCTGGAGCCCGTGCATGTGGTGGGAGAGCTGGGAAAGAGGGACAGGGCCTGGAGCACCCCCCACCTCCCCAGCCAGCTCGCTTCCTGCCAGCCTATTGTTGGCATTCCGTGCGTATTCTCCCTAGGAATTAACTCGTCCCCAAATCGCGGCGCCGCGTACGCACCGATTTTCCAAGCTTCCCTGCACCTGTCTGATGCGCTTTCCAGCCTCGGCGTCACAAAACTGTTTGTCATTCAAGGGGGGACAATGTCCCCTTGTGTGCCGGGCTCCCGGAGGGAGGGGCCGGGCGGGGGCACGGCCCTGCTGGCGGATGGGCTTCCCATGTGAAATGAGACGGGAAGACAAATTGCTTCCAGAGCGGCGTTTCACACGGCGGCAGCGCGATCCCGCTCCAGCGGCGGCAGCGCCCGCTTGTCACTCACATTTCCCTTATCTGGGTTAAATATAAAAGGGGGCAAATGGGGGTGAAGGGAACACAGGGGAAGAAAAGAGCTTTTCGAGGGCTCCGAAGGCTCTGTTGGCGAGCGGCCGCCCTGGGATCGGCCGCGGGTTTGGATGGGCTGGAGCTGATCCCATACAGATGGTGCTCCAAGATCCCTGGTGGAACCGAGGAACTTCCTGGTCACGTTGGCAGGAATAACTTGGTTCTTTTTCCGTGTTTCTTTTCCGGTGAAACTTTATCTGTAGGGTTCTTCTCTTCTGCCTGGGGATGTCACAAAACCTTGTGTGCGGCTGGTCTTTATGTTTGTCTTTAGACTTTACTGTAGGAGAATCCAGTGATTTTTCTGTGTTGAGTACCTCTATCTTAAAGAAGATGCAACAGTATGACACTAATTTTCTTATTCTGATAAATAAATAGAAATGCCCAGAACTTAAAGTAACTGTGTGATCAAAGTTCCGTGGAGGTGATAGAAAAGGTAAAGTCCAGGCTCTGAATCTGAATTATTTGTACCTTTGGAAAGCACAAGGATTCTCATAAATTGTTTTCCAATAGTTGAGACTTCATGATATGGGAGATCTTGACATTTCTAGCCTGTCCCAGGTAAAGGCAGGAGCAGAGTTCAGTCGGCTGCTCCATTAGGAAAGAGGGGATAGAGGAGAATTTCCATGGTCTTTGCTGGCCCTAGGAGTGAATCCCAGTTGTGGGAGTGAATCCTACTGTGCTCGGTGCGGTGTCACTTTGAGGGCTGCATTACAGTATCTCATTAGTGGCAAGTGCAGCATCAGCACAGCAGCTGGCCTCGTTCCCTGCTGGCAACCCCTGGAATGTGGCACGGGAGCCTCATGCCAGGATGCTCCCATCCTGTGGGGTGCTCCATTCCCGTCCTGTGGGATGGGATCCTGTTGGCAGGAGCTGAGTGAGGGCACACCACATTCCCAGCTGACGCCCAGGAGAATGGAGGGAGAGCTGCCAGGGCAATGGGCAGCAAAGGGAGGGATTGCAGGGAGAAAAGGGGTGGTTGCAAGAGTGCAGGGAAGGAGTTTCCACAGAGAATTTCCAGATGGAATTGTTCATGGCTGAGCTGGATGAGTCTTGGAGCAGCCTGGTCTGCTGGAAGGCGTCCTTGCCCATGGTAGGGGTTGGAGAATTGGAATTTTATGGAATTTTACCTTCCAGCCCTGACCATTCCATGGTGAACAAACACTGTGGTCCTGCTCCATCCCACTGGTGAATCTGGCTTTGGAAGCCCGGACCTCTGAGGGCTCAGGGAGTTACCTGACTGTTTGTTACTTGTTGTTCTTTGTGTTTGCTCTGGTACCTTTAACACACTCTCATCCCTGGAAGAATTCTAAAGCCAGGGGTCGGTGTGGTACATTTGGGTACAGTTTAGTCGGGATAGTGGGATTTGGTCAAATGTTGGACTTGATGATCTTGGGAGTTCTTGCAGTGGGAATGGTGTGGAGGAGGCTGTCAGGGCCTCTCTGGTGTGTGTAGTTTTCTCTGTCCAGGCAAGAGGAAGGGAAGGAGGAAGGAGAAAAGCTTGTGTTGGTTCTCTCAGCAACTCCGTTTCCCAAGTCTCGGCAGTGGTGGATCCACGGGACTGGGCTGGGGAGTTTCTCAGGCATGGAGATGCTCCAGGGAGAAGCCACGTGCTCTGTCAGGGTGTGGGTGAGGGAAAACAGCTCCTGACCCGGGTGTTATCCCGGACACGAGGATGTGCAGCACGTCTCCTACCCGGCTCTGGAGGGTGGTTTGCAGGGCGGCACGGGGAGAGAGGATGTAGCAAACACAATATTGGGAAAGATGAAAAAACGAGTGGGTGGCAATGAGAAGGAAGAGGAGGAGACAACCCAGATGATGAAGGAAAACAGGATCTTCTGTAAGAGATGGGAATACTGGAAGGAAGCCAGGAAGGAAGCCTGAGAAAATGGAGAGAGCAGTAGGAAGGCTGGTGTTGCTCTGATAATTCCAGCAGGTATTCCTGGCATTCAGCTTCCAGAAATGAGAGAAGCCTTTGAAAGTCTGGTCAAAACCAGTGACAAGCATGGAATAATTTGAATATACCGGAGTTCAACTTTTATATCTTGCTGTTTTCTCCACATGGGGTTTGGTGTGTGCTGTTGACTTGTCCAAGAAGGAGGGAGCTGACCTTGGGAAGTGCTTGGGGTGCAGGTGGGCGTCACCATGGCAGGAAGGATTGATCATTCAGATTGGAAGACACAAGGTTTTCCCATGCTAAGTTATTTAATGGATTTTTCTGCGGATTCTGACGGGGAGGGAGCTCACTCTTGGAGGTGGTGTGGGCAGAAACCCTCGCGCTGTGCGAGCAGTGCCTGAATTCCGCGCCGGGCCCCGAGAGCCGCCCGGATCCCTCCAGCTCCTGCTCCTGCTCCGGAGCTGCATCCATTGGTTGGTAAAAATAGCTCTGCTGCTGGCGTCAGTGCCAGGCCTCGCATCTGGCTTCCCCGAGCGGGGATCGAGCGGCTCCAGCCCCCTCCCTCCCTCCCTCCAGACGGGGTCTGCTGGAGGACACACGGCTGTGGCGGCTGCGCCGGCCGCTCCCCCTGCCCTCGCCGGCCTTTGTGCTGGAGGCTCCCTGCAAACCCAACCCTGGGCCTGGGATCTCGGCTTACCCCACCTTAATCAATCCGTGAGGGACGCCAGAAATCGTCTCCTGCGGCCCAGGGGGTTGTTGGGAGCCTTTTGGGCGTGCAGGGGAAAGGTGAACGCCCGGCTGAGCGTGCAGATCGTGTTTTGCTCCCCTCTTGCGCAGGTTTGGCTGAGTAGGTGTTTAGAAACAGTTTTATCAAGTCGGCTGGTTCAGTGTCGTGATTTCTTTTTTTAGTCTTGCTTTTTTTAGGGTTTAAGCTCTGGAAAACAGGGAGATACCAAGTGCAGGCAGGAATGCTCTCTTTGTAGACACAGANTGTCGTGATTTCTTTTTTTAGTCTTGCTTTTTTCAGCGTTTAAGCTCTGGAAAACAGGGAGATACCAAGTGCAGGCAGGAATGCTCTCTTTGTAGACACAGAAAGAGACCAAAGCAGCCTTGCAGAATGCCTTGAAAATTCAGTAGTGTGCTTGCAGTTGCTCACCTGCATGACTGACAGGGAACAGTGAGTATTTTACATCACTGTTTAAAAAAATCAAATTATTTGAGCTCCACAGGGTGTTGCAAAACCGTTCCATACTCAGGCTCAGTGTGACCACATGGGCTGAGCTCCATTCCCAGCCTGCCCCAAACCCTGAATCACTGCCTTGCCTGCTGATCAGGGTTTCAGCTGCCATCACACACGTGCCAGGAAGAATAATTTACCCCAAAGAGCTGCTGTGGCTGTTTTCTGCTTTGATGTCAGTGTGTGACCTGCAGTACCTCGTTAGTGGGGCTCGTTCTGCTCCCCGTGGAAGGTCTGCAGAGATTTCCCTTCCTGTGACACGGGTGGGGTGAGCCCGGATGGCTGCTGCTACCCAGCAGATGTTCCTCCTGTTTGCAGCCCATAATTCCTAATCTTTCTCGGGAGAAACATCTCCAATGAGGCTTCAGGATCTGCTGAACTTTCCTTGTGCTGTGCCCTGAGCTCCAGAGCACCAGGCCACCAGCAGACCTGGAATCCTGGCAGTGAACCTCACTGGGAGCTTCCCTCGCTGCTGCTTTAATCAGAAGTATTTTTGTTGTAGTAACTGGATAAATATTTTCCAGTTATCAACAGCTTTGTTTTCAAACAGCTCATGAGAAGCTCCTAGTTTTCGTTTTGGGGAATTCAATTGGTGTCATACCTTGTGGAGTTACTACTCTGCTGGCAAATTGACACATTTTAACAAACATGCATGGTGTGTATTTGTGTGATTGAATTTGGGAACGCTTGCTTGTTCTTTCTCCTCTTCTAGGAGAACTGCCTGTTCTAGGGCCATCATCATATTTTTATCATAAAAACCTGCTTGAAAGCAGAGGAGAACTGAGAATGTCTGGGGAGTGTGTGTAACTCAGGAGGAGGCACAGCCAGGCTGGAGGAGGAGTAAGGAATGTGCCCTGGACACCCACAGGTTCTGAATTCCATCTTTTCATCCTTGTCAAGGCACAGACCTGAGTGCTCTGTGTCCTGTGTGGTGGGGCTGGCATTGCTGGGTGCTGGCTCTGAGACCCCTTTGGTACCGGGGGTTCCACGCCTCTCTGTCACCAGACCAGTGTGTGTTGGAGGAGCCACAGAGCCACTTTCCACCTTTTGAAAAAGAATTTAGGTCAGATACTGCAATTGTGTGAGCAGAATCCAAACAGGTCATTAGTGTGATGTTGGGTCATCGCTGGGCCTTCAGCCCTGAACTCCTGGGCCTGAGTTGGGGTGAGAACCACCCCTGTGTTAGCAGGTTTTTTAGGTTTTTAGGACTGGTTTTTTGGGGAAAAATTTAGCAAATAACTAATCTCCACAACTATTTCATGGTAGGCTGTGAGATATTTTTTTCAAAGCACTTGAATAGTGTGAATTTTGCTTGAATTTTTCTCTGCCCCTTAACTAAATGAGGCCAGAGTAGCCAAGCCTGGGCTGGGCTGCCTTAGAGCTTCTAGGCACCTCATTTCCCATGTTCTTTAGTGGAGGCTGTGTCCAGCTGTGGAGTTTGCAGATAGATTTTTAAAAATGAGATCTTATTCCATAAAAATAAAAGCTCTTTGCAGAAAATTACATTCTCTTTAGTATTGTCTTAATTTTTTTAGGGTGTAGTGATGGTAAGGAAGGAAACCTGATGTGCAGAGAGTTAATCTCTGTTCCCTGCATGCATCATGGAAAGCATCATCTTTCATTTCAGTCATTGATTAGCAGCTCCAAAACCTTCTCCATAGCCTGCAAATCCTGAATTCTCAACAAGTTCATAGCTTGTTGTCAGAGCAGCATAACTCAGCCTCAGCTGTTTTTTACTTTGTTTGTCTGGTCAGTCAGCTTGAAAATTTACCTGTCTGTAATGAAAAAACGTAACTGTACCCTTTTCATGAGGTTTTGCTGAGGTTTAATTTGTTTTAGCTTAGAACTGGGCCTGTGGCAGTCCGTGCTGGGACAGCTCCTGCTGGCCTGTTCGTCCTCACCTGGCTTCCTGGGGTGCTTGTGGACCCTTTGCCCAGAAATATTCTGCTTATTTCTGCTCCAGTCTGGTGGTTGTGGCTGCTTTGAGGTGCAAACCTTCCAGGCTGCCCCAGCCTCTCCCCTTAACCCGTTTCCTGCCCAGGTAGAGTTGGCCACTCTGAGGATGGAGCTGGCTGCTGGTCACTAACCCAGCTCAGAAATCCACAACGTTTTTGGGGTGTTCTGCTTCTTGGTGGCTCTTTACCCCGGGCAGAGCCAGACTCTCATCCCTGCCTGTGGCATTAGGCAGCCCTGGACCCCTCACCACGCTCATCCTGCCATGAGTCTGGGTGGTAATGAACCACAGCTCATGGTACTTTGGTTTTTACCTCTTCATTTATGGATGGTGTTACCCAGCCCAGCTTTGGGAGCTGCTGCAGCTCGTGAGGGACTTCAGGGATGTGAGTGGGGCTCAGGGTCCTCCCTGCTCTGCCCACCCCAGGGTGTGACAGGAGATACCTGGTGGGACCTTGGCATTTGCTCCAAGTGTCCCAGCTTTAAAGGAGCTGCTGGAATCCCCATCCCTGGAGGTGTCCAAGGAAAGCCTGGACGTGGCACTCAGTGCTCTGGTGTTGGTGACAAGGTGGGGATCGGTCACAGGTTGGACTCGATGGCCCTGGAGGTTTTTTCCAGCCTCAGTGACTCTGTGAACAATTTGAGTATTTAAACTCAAAGGAGCATGTGTTGTTTGAAGGGATGCTTTGGAGTTAGAGGAACTCGGATGGAGAAGCAGCTGCTTGGTGTTCCTGCTCAGTGTTGGAAGGGTGGCACAGTTGTATCAAACCCAGACTGCTGTACTGGCTCATAGGGGCTTTTAGGAGCTGGTTGAGGCTTTAGCCTGACCTTGCAACAGCACAATCTTCACAACTGGACTCCAGAATCATTTCTCCTAGAAACCATGGGCTTTGGGACATGCAGTTGTCTGATTTTAATTTCTATTTATTTTTTAAGCGATCACATTTGTGTGCTGCTGCACCACATTTACCACTCCATCAGCTGCTTGTAATTGCTTCCAACTGAAACCAAACAGCGAGTGCTATGGTGGAGGTAAAATACTATTTTATTTCAGGAGGAGATGGGGGAATCTCTGGGTAAACAACCCAATTCAGCTTCAAAGCCTTTTCAGCCCCGGCGCATTGTTCCTCCTCGGAGCCGCGCCGCCTCGCACCCTAATAAAAGTGGAAATCAGGAGTGGGGGGATGGGGACGCAGCAGAAAACACAAGCTGAGAACTGGAGATCAAAAGGACAAACAGAAGCAGAAGGCAGGGAAAGGGAGGCACAAAGAGTCACAGCTGAGCGTGCGGAGCCTGGGAGGGATGGAGGAGAGACAACAGCTATTAGAGGAGGGCTGGGAACAATGGGCTGAGCAGAGCCCGGGTTTAGCTTTCATTTCAGTTTAACAAAGCTGCCTGCCACCAGCGGAACTCCACGGCTGCTGTGCCCTTAATTCATCTTGAAAGTTGTTGGCTTGCTGCTCGCCAGGGCGCGGGCTGGAGATGCACTCTGGCGTGGTGGCTGTCCCCCGCCGGATACACGGATCTCTCCGTGGATGGGCCCTTTGGAGGGCCACAGCCATAAGTGGTTTTTCCCACTGCAAAACCTGCCTCAGTTTGAGTTCTTTTGGGTTATAGAATCATTGAATCCCAGAATGATTTGGGTTGGGAGGGACCTGCCGTGGGCAGGGACTCCTTCCCCTATCCCAGGTTGATCCAAGCCCCGTCCTGCCTGGCTTGGGACAGTTACAGGGGTTGGGAGTCCAAAATCTCTCTGTGCCAGGGCCCCACCACCCTTATTAGTAAAGAATTTTTGGTTGCTGAGGGTTGGAGCTGGGGGGAAGCAGCCGACAGCGGCTCTTTGCGCTGGGAATGTCTCGCACTGCCAGAACGTGCTCCCTGAGCTTCCCCAGCTGATTAAACCAGTTCCCAAACCTGGCAGCCTGTGAGCAAACCCAGCTTTGTTAGTAAAGCCTCCAGGCTTTCGGGGCAAGTATTTATTGTAACAAATAATTTCTACTGGCTGAAGAATGAGGAATATTATTTCTGTGGAGTCGGCAGTACGTGTTGCTGAGGCGAGAAGCCTGGCCCTTGGTACAGTCCCGTTCCGGCTGCACTCCGGCACCCTGTGTCCTGGGAATTCCGTGCCCCCGGCATGTGGGCACACAGGCTCAGTCCTGCCTTCCCCAGCTTAGTGCTGGAAGCTGCTTATTCCCTCTTTCCATCTGCCTCACTCCACTCAGAGCTGTGGGGGCTGACCTATGGCAGCCCCTGGTCCTGGGGTGCCCCCGGAGCCGGGAGATCCCCAGGGAAGGAGCAGGGTTTATCCAGCAGATGGGGAGGCCATTCCTCAACCTTGGAGCTGGGCTTTGGGCGATTTTCCTTCCTGACCTGATCCTGGGATGAGGTGCCAGGGACGTGGCCGTGGGTGTTGGGAGCCTTCCCCTCGGCCAGAGGAGTTTCTAGAGCTCGGTTTGATTGTGAAAAGAATGGCTGGGCAGGTCAACGCTGCTGTATCCTGCTCCTCCCTTGCAGCCCGTGTTTGCTTTCCTTTGTTTGGGTCCCTTCTTGCTCTGACTTGTCTGCCTCGGCTGCGCTGGCTGCGGCTTTGCGGGGCGAGCGCTCTACCTGGGCGCTTAATTAAAAGGAGGGAGGATGTATTCCAAAAATCCTTGGCTCCCTCGTCTGCGTGGAGCGTGTTGCTGAGCTGGTGGCGGGGAGAGGAAGCGAGCGCAGCGTTCAGCTGACAGAGCATCTGAATCGCTGGTTGGGGCCCGGGAGTTCAGGAGGGGGAGGGAGAGTGAAATGGATTCTGGAATCCTGAATCTGCTTCTTAAATTTCCTCTCTCCCTGGAGAGGGAGGGAGCGAAGTTCAGCGCGGCGTGTTTGGCTTGGCTCCCTGTTACCTGCTGTCTCCTCCGGAGCAGAGCGCCTGTGGCAGGGATAAAGGATGGAGGTTTATGGTGAGAGAAAGGACTTTTTCCTTCAGCAACATTTGCTTGTTTGTGGTGGAAGCGCATTAAAAAAAATAATCCAGCATTATTGAGGAGTGAGTGGGCGAATCGCTGCATCAACTGCCATGGTAACTCCTAAAGGCCTTCACCCAGAGCTGTCAGAGCTGGATTTTTAGTGCTGGAGTGACTTTTAATGTACAATCCTTTCCAGGCCATTTAATTATTCGGTCTCCTCATTTAATAACAAAACAACACAAACCCCCTCTTCTCTGAACTACCTTCTCGTTGATGTTCTCTTTGACCTGAATTCATGTGAACCGTGGGGCCCCGAGTCAAGCACTGCACTGGTGTTTGTGTGCAAGGACTGTGTGTGCTGCTGCTTGTGTAGTCATGGAATCAGGGAATCGTGGCACTGCTTGCTTTGGAAGGGACATTAAAGCCCATCCAGTGCCACCCCCTGCCATGGGCAGGGACACCTTCCACTGTCCCAGGTTGCTTTAAGCTCCATCCAACCTGGCCTTGGGCACTTCCAGGGATCCGGGGGCTTCTCTGGGCACCCTGTGCCAGNTTTTAGTGCTGGAGTGACTTTTAATGTACAATCCTTTCCAGGCCATTTAATTATTCGGTCTCCTCATTTAATAACAAAACAACACAAACCCCCTCTTCTCTGAACTACCTTCTCGTTGATGTTCTCTTTGACCTGAATTCATGTGAACCGTGGGGCCCCGAGTCAAGCACTGCACTGGTGTTTGTGTGCAAGGACTGTGTGTGCTGCTGCTTGTGTAGTCATGGAATCAGGGAATCGTGGCACTGCTTGCTTTGGAAGGGACATTAGAGCCCATCCAGTGCCACCCCCTGCCATGGCAGGGACACCTTCCACTGTCCCAGGTTGCTTTAAGCTCCATCCAACCTGGCCTTGGGCACTTCCAGGGATCCGGGGGCTTCTCTGGGCACCCTGTGCCAGGGCCTCCCCACCCTCCCAGGAACAACTCCTTCCCTGAATCCCACCTAGCCCTGTCCTCTGGCAGTGGGAAGCCATTTCCCCTTACCCTGTCTCTCCATGCTCTTGTAAATAGTCTCTCCAACACTCTCTAGTCCTTGCAGAAGCAGTCTCGTGGTGGTCTCAAGCCCAGCAGGTTGTTGGGAGCCCCTCCCATGGCAGGAGGGCAGTGGGGTGGCTGCTGTCCTCCTGCCCAGTTCCTTTGGTGGGGTGGCCCAGTGCTCCTGGTGGTGCAGGAGGTGGTGGGGACACCTCCATGGCCTCAGCACCCCCTTCTTCTGGGAGTCATCTCATCCTACACAGCCTGGGTGTGCTGGGTCACAGTCCCAGCAGGAATGTGGCACCAAGGAGTGGGCCAGCCCTGCCTTCATCGCCCATCCCTGGGTCTGTGTGGAGGACCTGTGATGGTTGGGAGTGTCTGTGAGGGACATGTGATGTCCTTAAGGCCGCTGTGTTGCTCACCAGGGTGCCCTGGCACATGAGAGTCACCATGCAAACCACACCCGGCCCAGCTGTCCTCATTCCTGCTGCTTTGTACTCTGCCACAGGGGGAGAACTGGGGAAGGAGGGCATTTAGTGCTCAGACATAGCTGATGGGGTGGGTTTGGGGGGGCATCCCATGGATGGACGAGGCGTGGGAGGGTCCCAGCCCTGTGGTTGGGCTGTCTCTGGGTGTGATGGGTGCACTGGGATCTGGGTGCTCAGAGATGTTGGGGTTTTCTGGCACAGGGCCCCAGGGCTGCACTTGGAACCTCTGCATGAGGAAGCCTGAGATTCTGGTCATGGCCTCGGCAGCTTCCTCTGCAGCACCACCCATCTTAGCTTTGCTCAGCATCCCAATGGAGTTTAAAATGGTTTCATCCTGAATAATTTATCTCCCAGAGAGAGAGAAGAGAAAGACACAGTGGAGGGAAGCGGGGAGGGGAGGGCTGAGCGTGAGCAGGGATGGGGGCTCACCCCGGAGCAGCTCCTTGCTCTGCTGGGCTTTGTTGCTCCCGGCATTTTCTGCTGAACAAAAGCTCTGCATCCCGGGTAGAGGCTCCCGTGGGAGCCCTCCTGACCCCTGACCTGCCCTCCTGCCACCTCCAGCACCTCTTTGTCACCCCGGGTGAGCCCGGGCGTGACGGTCCGTGGTGCGGCCGCTCCGCCGGAGCAGGGCACGGCTTTACTACGGGCTGTGAGCTTTCCTAAAGGCTTGCATGCTGCAGGCAGGGCTGCCTCCCTCCCCATCGTCCCTACACGCTGCCCTACTTCTCGCCAGGCTCAGCCAGCTCTTGCTGCAGCCCTACAAAGAGGTTTGAATGCATTAGTTTACATGGAATTAATCTCCAGATTCCAAACATGCTTTCAAGCTGGTTTGGCCTTATTTTCCTGCAAAAGGAGGCCAACTGCGTGTTGTAGGCAGGGGCTGTTGTAAGCGAGGGTTGAGCTGGAGCGGGGAGAGACCAGCACAGGCACCATATTCAGGCCATTAAAAGGAATTTTTGGCTCATGGACAAAACAAATTGAAAATTCTCCTTCTTTGTCACCACATCAGCAGCGATGAAAAAACAGAGCAAGGTTGTGGGGTGATCCTGCTGGTAGCCACTGCATCTTTCCAAAGGGATTTGAGGTTCAGGTTTTGATAGGGAAATAATGGTATATTTGAAATGTGTCACAAATGATTGCATAGAAAATCGTGGGTGAGAGGAGCGATGGAAAAATGTCGTTATCAGGGATCAGGAGAAACTGGAACACTGAACTGTGAGGTGAAGTGCTTCCTGCAACAGGTTGGTCTGAAATTCCCAGTGCTCCTTTGTCTGCCGGCAGAGCGATGCCGGCCGGGGAGGGAACAAGGAGCTCAAGTGCTCCTGGGATTTTTTTGGATAGCCTGTCATCCCTGAGAAAGGAACAGTTGTGTGGGGGTGGGGAGTGTCGTATTCAAAAGTGGGTGAAATGGAAACGAGCCAAAATTCTGCAAATTTATAAGGAGCAGCAAACAGAGATTTCTTTGAGGAAAGGTCGGAGCGTTTGTTGTGAGCACAGCCCTGGTAGGAGTGTGCGAGGAAATGGAAACTGTGCTCCACTCTGCAGGGCTTTTTTCATCCTTTAGCCAGGCAAAGATACACAAAGCTGCTTATTTTGGGAGGTGGTGGAATGTTTCTGTAATAATTTCAGCAAATTTTGGTTCACATAGAGCATCTGTAAGAGCAGCATACCCCCACCTTCGTGGAGTGTGTTCTTTGTGGGGAAAAAAATGGCTTTCATTTGAATTTAATGGCTTTAAGCTGGCAGAGGGCAGGGTTAGGTGGGATACTGTGAAAAAATTCTTTACTGTGAGGGAGGTGAGGCCCTGGCACAGGTTGCCTAGAGAAGCGGTGGCTGCCCCTGGGTCCCTGGAAGTGTCCAAGGCCAGGCTGGAGGGGGCTTGGAGCAACCTGGGGTAGTGGAAGGTGTCCCTGCCCATGGCAGGGTGTGGGGGGGTATGGGTTTTAAGGTCCCTTCCAACCAGAACCATCCGAGGTTTCTGTAAATTTGAAAGTGGTTTCACCCAGAAGAGTCTCTGCTGGGTTTGCTTTTCCTCCCTGTTCAGTATCCCACATCTGCCAGCTCCGAATGCCTGGCTCATGGCTGAACATCCCAAGGATACCTGTCCTGGCTGTGGAACCTGTGGAAGCCACGCTGGGCAGAGCTGAGGAGCACACGGGGCTCAGCCAGGAAAAGATGATCAGAGAAGGAGCTGGGATGGTTCTCGGGAGGGAAGGGCTGAGCTGAATGCAGGAACAGTGCAGGAATATCCCCGCAGGGTCCTCGCAGCGCACCTGGGAGCTGCTGGATTGCTAACAGCTCGATTAGGACTTCATTTGGGGCTGACAATCCTTTCCCCTTGTTGACACGGAGCATGTAGAAGCATGTCGTGTTTGAAACACAATATGCAAAGCACGGTGTTAGTAATGACTCCAGAACATTCCTGCGCCGCAGCGAGGGCTGCCCACAGCCTGCGGATTTCATCAGCTCCTCTGAGCTGGCACAGGGAGGATGTGGAAGCCGGGAGCTGGAGTCACAGGAGAGCAAGAGCCGCCGCTCGCTTGGGCCATTCCCACAGTGCCTGCCGGAGCCCGTGGGCGTTTGCCCTTCCCAAAGGGAGGGAGATCCCAACATTCTGCCTCTCCAACCGGCGGCGTGTCACCGGAGCCAGGGCGGAACATTCCGGTGCCGGTGCTGGCGGGGCCCGGCCGCGGTTCCCGGGGCAGGGCGAGGGTTTGGCCACGTGAAGCGGCCACGAGGCGCAGGGAGGTGTCGGTGGTGAGCGCTTGGCTGGTTGCCCGTGGGCAAGCAGAAACCTGAGTTATCTCCAGCAGATAAGCACCGGCAGGAAAACACGGCAGCCTGGTTTGTCTGTAAACAAGTCCTTTCGCAAAAATGTCTGCCTGGGATGAGTGAGGCAGGGAAAGTGAGGAGCCAGGAGCGTGCCAGCGTCTGGCTGGGGGACAGGGAGCGTCCAGCTGGGCATGGGAAGGAGGTGCTGCAACAAATGGCTCTGCCGCTTTAAGCTGAGTTGAAACCCACACTGAGAGCCACAGCTCTGCTGGGCCCGAGCGCAGCCGCTCGCTACAAATACATGAAGAAAAAGCCACCGAAATAGAAAATGTCATCATCGCTCACGGGGCGGCGAGAGCCGAGCGCAGCGAGCGGTGCCAGAGTGGGACAGGAAGTCTCCTCCCCCTCCCCGGGTAGTGCTGATCAAAAGGATGTAAAGCTTGTTTACAACATGTATGCAAAATCTAGTTGGGAAGAAGTCTGAGGGCTCTGCAGACTGGGGTGCACTAGGAGTGAGTGATGTGTTAATGTAGGTTAAGCCTGCAGAGCTCGTGACCCAAAGTCAGGGAATTGTGGAGTATCCTGAGCTGGAAAGGACCCACAGGGATCACTGAGCCCAGCTCCCAGCCTTGTGCAGACACTCCAACAATCCTACCCTGAGCATGAGAGCAGTGTCCAAAGGCTCCTGGAGCTCTGGCAGCCTCGGGGCCGTGCCCATTCCCTGGGGAGCCTGGGCAGTGCCCAGCACCCTCTGGGGAAGAACCATCCATGATACCCAGTCTAAACCGCCCCTGACACAGCTCCAGCCGTTTCCTTGGGTCCTGTCCCTGGTCAGCAGAGCAGAGATTGGTGCCTGTCAAGTCATGGTCATGTTGTGCAAAGCCAGAAGAGGTGTCTGTCTCCGTGGGTTGCATCCAGTGGGCTGCTTGGAATGCCCACTGTGAGTGTCCTGCACCTCTGCTAACGAAGGCTGGCTGTCAGGAAATCTGCACAGTGCTCCAGGTGAATGGCAGGGCCTGGTGGGGCTGCCATCCCTGGGGTCATTTACTGGGATCAGTGTTTTGTGTAGCACTGATGCCCAAAGGTAGGAAAGAGCATTTGGCATTGGAAAGATGAAGGCTTTGGAGTGCGAGTCTGGAGCGAAATGGCAAAGGTGCCTCTAGGCTGATGATGGATCAGGGACAGACTCTCTCGTGTTTGTGTGCAGAGCCAGGTGAGCTCTGCACTCTGAAGTGGCTCTGTGCAGCCTTCAGCCTCACTCACCTCTCTCTGCCTCGGCCAGAGGCATTTCCTTACCTCATCGGGAGTCTTAAGGCTTAATCCATTGTTTGTAAAGCTCCTTAAGATCTTTGTTTGGGAGTGCTGGAATCTGGAGGATTAAAACCAATTTATTTTTGTGTATCTTGTATAATGTGCATCTCAAAGACTTTCCAAGGAAGGAGGATTTGTGAGCCGGATGGAGATGGCAGGTCCGGAAGGTAAACACGAGGGAGGAAGTGGCAGGGAAGAACAAAGAGGGAAAAAGCCAAAGGCTGCTTCTCTGTGGTGGAGACTTGGCTGTAAGGACAGTGAGTTTCTAGCCCTGGAGGAAAGGGCTGGATGTAGTAGAGCTGTCTCCCTCTTAATGCCACTTAAAGACCCATCTGGTCTGTGCTGCTGCCTCAGGAAGGGCAGTGGCACCTTTTCCCTTGCTGTGTCTGTGCCCTTTGATTGGGAAGCAGGAACCTCACCTTGTCCTCACCCAGTCCCTTTTGTCAGCTCTGAACACCAAATAAGCTCATAAGAATTAATGTTGGTGATCTGGACAAGGGGGATTTTTAAAGCCAGGTCTAGGATGGTCAGCACTGCTGCTGTCCCGGCCTCTCCATCTCCAGAGCCTCACGTGTGACAAGCCAGGGAAGAGGTGACCCCGTGCTTTGGACACAGGTGGTGCCTTGGCTCCTGTGGAGAGGCAGAAACTGGTGATTAAATTCTTTGCCCAGGTGCAGGCCGGAGTGTTCTGTGTAGGAGTGTTGCCATCATGTGACCCTTTGCATTTCACACCCGGTGTTTTCCCCTGTGAACTGCTTTGGGGTCACAGGACAGGACTCACAGCCGAATGTAGGACGGGTGTCTCCATTGGGATTTCTGGTTTGGGAGCTCACCAAGAGATGCCCTAAATCCTTGTGAACTTACAAGCATCGAGGCAGTGGTTTCCAAATGCTGTCAGAGCACACTTGAGACCCTCAGGGTTCTGTTGTTCAAGGCCTACAATCCTACAGGATAGGAGAGCCTGGCAGGAGCAGCCTTCAGCTGGTACTGGTGGTGCCAGTGGTGTGCAGGGGAGGCTCGTGTGGGGCTGGGGGTGCCCGAGCCGGTGCCATGTGTTGGCAGGCAGGTGTAGGTGTGGTGCAGGGAAATTCCTGAGGTGTGGGTGTGCTGGAGCCAGGGAGGACGAGCCACCAGTGCCAAGGGCTGGGAACGGGCAGCGCCAGGCCCCACTGGGAACAGCACTTGGTGGCATTGGGACACGACTGAAGGGATGCTCTGGGTGCTGAGACACTGCTGGTGTGATGTCTTGGCTCCATCAGGGTGGGTTTATCCTAAACCCAGCAATATTTGTTGTTCACAGTGCCCTGGGATCAGAGCACTCGGATTCTGTGGGGAGCGGGTGGGACGGGCTCCCTGCGTGGCTTTGCAGAGCTAATGGGATTAAAGGAGCATTCACTGGGAGAAGAAAAGGAGAGGCTGGGGGCTTCAGTGGGGCTCAGAAGCCTCGTTTCATGCGTTGGGAGTGGGAAGCACAGGCTATTGAGCTTAGCAAGGAGAAAGTTGGGAGCATCTGGTGGGTTGGAAGGCCGGCCATGCCGACTGCCAGCGCCGGGGCAGGGTCTGGGGGTGTTTGCCTCTGAAACATCTGCTGCCCTCAGGTTTGGGGTGACCTCACCTGACACCCACCCTGCTCCCCTGGTTCTGGGAGGGTTACAGAGACGTCTCTCCCTGCTGGAAGTGGCAGCTAAAGAAATTTAAATCAAAAATAACCAGATTCCTTAGGAGGGTTGCTAGTGGGAGAGGAGCTCAGGTTGTGGCTCTAGCAGCCCTTGCATCTGTAATATGTAATTAGGCTCTCCTTTAGTTATCTCTTGGTTTGAAAGTACCTGCTGTGGTTGGTCTGAATCTGTAGAAATGCGAGAATTTCTGTCACCTGTTTGCTGAACTCCTGCAGCAAGTCCTTCTGGCTTTGAAAAAGTTTATCAATTTGAACTTTTCTCCTGTTTTTGGTGCTCCTCACTTCTCTCCCTTATGTCTGTCACTTGCTTGCCTCATCCACTATTTCCTCCTTAAAATCCAGTTGCTTCACACTCCAGCTCACCTGTTTTGTGCAGCTGGGCTGAGTACCTGCAGCTCCAGGTGCCTTTGCTTTACCCCCCATGATCCAGCACTCCATGCTCCAGCACTTGGTGCTGCCTTCCCTGCTTCCTGTCTCAGTTCAGAGTTATTTAATGGGAACTCAAAGTGCTGTTTGAGCTCTAGAACTAACATTTCCCTCCAAATACATTTTTCCTTTTGTTCTGCTTGATCTCGTGACTATCAAGTAGTTTAAATAAAGCTCTTTTTTTTTTTTCTCCTGCGCCCTCAGCAGTGAAAGATGGGAGCTCTGAACAGGCACCAACACTTTCTCTTGCACACCAGAGAAATCATCCCAAACAACTGAATTTTCCCTCCTTGGTGACCTTGTGCATCCCCCATCCCCAAGCCACGGCACCATGATCAAGCAAATGGAATATTGTGCTTTTCCAGGAGAATTTTTGAATTCCTCAAGGTTAATCCATGGCACGGGCAGAGCCTCGGAGCGGAGTTTTATGAAGCTCCACTGCTGACACCGGAGCCAGTAGCGGATGTTTCAGGTTTTGCTGCTGTCAGGTGTAAGCTCAGCAGGTGCAGAGCTCTGGGGCAGAGCTGCTCCAGCAGGAGATGGGCTGGGACTGCTGCAGGGAGGCATTGGGGATGCATTGGGGATGCATTTGAGAGGGAACTGTGGCCTGTTGCTGTTCACAAGGGCTCTGCCTGTTGTGGGCTTGGGGTGGGACGTGCTGCACTCACTGGCTGAGCTGGGAAGGAGCAGGCAGGTGCTGTGTTCAGGGAGGAGGAGCTGGAGGTACGGGTTACATCAGGAATCTGCTGCTGACCTGCTGTGAATGAGCAACAGCCAGTGATTCCCAGTGTCTGAGCCCCTTCCTCTGTGGGTTTGTGCCCCTCTCTTTCACTGCCCTTCCCTGGAAATGTCCAAGGCCAGGTTGGACAGGGTTTGGATCAATCTGCTCTCGTGGAAGGTGTCCCTGCCCATGGGGTGGAGCTGGATGAGCTTTAAGGTCTCTTCCAACACAAATCTTTCTGGGATTGTGTTTTAGCCCCTCCAAACCAACAGGCTGGAGATAGCCTTCCCTGCAATATCCCACCACGCTTTTATTGTCCTCTCCTTCTTGACTTCATTATGTCTCGATCTCTCTAACCTGTTTAACATGTGTAAATACTGAAATGAGATTATCTTTAAAGAGCCCTTTATTAAAAATGTACTGACCATCCTAATCAGGAGAAATGTGCCCGTAGCTGCTTTTCCCTTTGCTGCATTTCCACCAGCAGCGAGGGCAGGGTGGTGAATCATCTCACTGGGGCGACAGCTTGGGCTGCAAGCTGGGCAGGTTTCTTCACACAGGAGCTGACGTGGTGCTCCCAGTGTGGCACGACCTGCATGGGAAGGTGGGCTTGCTCCCATGGGAGAGTCCCAGGGACACTGTGGGTCCCTGCTCTGCCCGTGTTTTGCACTTTAAACATCTCCAAACCTCGCCAATCTGTGGTTGGTGGCCCTCGGTGTGGTGAGTGTGGTGCTGGTGCCTGCTCAGCTGGCATCACCAGACTTTTTGGGTGTATGGCAGCAGTGCCAAGGGGTCTGTGCCTGGTGGCTGGCTGGTTTCTGGTGGATCAGGAGGGCTCCGTGAAAATCCTCATCCCTTCCCCTCCCACACCAGTGGGACCTGCACCCTATGTTGTGTCGCTGGGTCCGACCTCCCTGCCCAGGGTTTCACCCCACAGCCCCTCCCTGGGGAGGGGGTGTAGAACAGAGGAAAGTGGGGTACAGCCAGCGTGGGGAGCTGGCAGGGCACCCAAAACCAGCTTCGGGCCTTGCATGGGTGTTTGGGGCCCTGCCGTGGGAATGACACGTGAGGGGCTCAGATGAAGCTGCCTCTCAGTGCGGGA
>VYXF01006764.1:67364-103452 GCA_013397295.1 Polioptila caerulea | reverse complement strand
ATTTTCCTTCCCCCCCCTCCCCCCCCCCCCCCCCCCTCATTTTTAATCTCTGGGTTTTTTTTTTTTTTACTTGCGATTTTATTTTGTGAGACAACCGCATTAAATCCGGCTGGGGACAAGGGGCCGGGAGGCAGCGAGCAGCAAGACACAGTTTTGGGTACGTGATGCCACGTGCACCTCGGAGCTGGGGCTCCGTCAGAAACGGCCGGGCTGGCTCAGAGACGCCCTGCAAATGGAGCTTAACGTAGTAGGAAGTGTTAATAATATTCCTAATTGCCTACTAATAACTAAATCTGTGGAATTTGGCAGCAACTGGGATATAGTTTTCTCCTGCAATCTGTCCATTCCCTCCAGAAAGAACAGAGTTGCTTCCCTGACACACAGCAGCGAATCTTGAATTCACTGGAGGTACTGGGGGAAGCTTTCCAGGTTCCACGTGGCCTCAAACCCATCCATGGAGCTTTCAAGAGTGATTCCCTGGATGAAAACTGGCATATTTTGGTCCAGCACTCCAGAATTAACAGAGGAAGGATAAAACAAGGCTGTTTTCCTCCTTTCTGCCTTTTTAGTGTTGTTTTTCATTTGGACCTGGAACCTGAGAAATCCAGGAATTCCCAAAAGGCTGCTGGAAGCACACATGGTGTGTACAGCTGGCTCTCCTGGCCATCCAGGGATAGCTCCTGGGCTCCCATGGGGATAGGGAGGAAAAGTTTGTGACCAGCAATTTGTGATAAGTCATGGCCAGTCCAAGAATCTACCCAGAATGCTGGCATACATGAAATAAATTGGAATATTTGGTATATATTGGGTAAAAGGGATAAACCATGAATGCTCTGACCTCTGGCAATCAGACACAGACACTGCTTTTACCTTAGTAAATTAAAGGTTTGAAATTGTGATGGAGGTTGGAGAGAAGCTGAATCAGATGCTGCTTCAGGAGCCGGAATATTCAGGCTCTCCATGGTGGGAGACATTTCGTAGCTGCCAAGCAGCAGCAGAAAACAAGCACAAATTTTTCTGTCTTCAGGGATAAACGCAGTGAGGCCTGTGGGGGAGGGCTGTGCTGGAATACCTCCCTGGAAAATCTGCCCATGCCCTGCACAGCACCAAGCCCCAAAACTCACCCAGCACGTGGGGCTGGGGGGCCCCTGGGGGAGTCAGGCTCCCCTGGCGCTTTCCTTGGAAATGGAACATCTTCCTGGTCTGCCACACACTGAACCAAGGTGCCACAGAGTGAGCCTGTGAGCCTGGGGTGCTGCTCCTGCTCTGCTGTGCCGGAGGAGGAGTCTGGCAGGAGCAGAGTCCTGCCTGTGCTCACCCCGCTCTGGGCACGGTGATTGATGGGAACCAGGTGCCAGATTTCACCCCCTTTCCTTGCTGCTCTTCCCACTGCCAAACGCACTCTGCTGCAGAGAAATGCCCTTATGGATGCCCCTTCCCTGGAAGTGTCCCAGGCCAGATTGGATGGGGCTTGGAGCAGCCTGGTCTAGTGGAAGATGTCCCTGCCAATGGCAGTGGGTGGAAAAAGTTGAGCTTTAAGGTCCTTTCCAACCCCATCCATCCTTTGGTTTCCCAAAATCTCCCTTCCTGTCAGTGCCTGCTGCTTGTGGGCAGTCTGGGCATGGTTTGGTGGTGTGGAGCTGGATCTGAGCTGTGGAGCCACAGCTGGGCTGTGGGGCTGGAGCACGTTTGTGTCCCCTCCGCTCAGCTCCCAGGTTAACGTTTAACCTGTCTGGGTTTCAGTCCCTGGGGTTGTTTGGTGTTTCAGGGCACTTTGTGTGGCTCTAAGCAGCCCCTTGGAGAGGCTGGGCTTATCGGCTGTGCAGGAATGCGAGGAATTCATGGGGAGGAAGATGAGTTTTTCAGTTCTCAGTGGAGGGAAACCAAGCCTGGGCAGGTGACACGGTGATGTTTTATACACACGGCAGCTCCCAGCTTTGGGAGCCTCTGTTCTCTTGCCACCTGGCCAAAACATTCTGCTCTGACTGTGAACCTTAGAGGGGAGAGAGCTCCAGTGGAAAAGTTGACGCAGCCTTATCTGCGGCGCAGCCTCTGCGATAGAGGAATCCGAGCCCTGGCTTATGTCAGGCTGGAAGCTCTCCCTTCCCTTCCAGCAAACTGCATTCCGTTGCCTTGGAGCCGCTCCTTCATCGGGGGCACATCCTTCAAGTAGTGTGGTCAAGAATACGGGCCTGGGTTCATTTTAAATACATCTTGAATTCCCCCATGGCTCTCTTTGTTAGCCCCAATGTCTCGTGAATGGTCCTCCTTGGAGTGCCACAGCATTCCCAGCATCCCTCCTCCAGAAACTTCAGCCCTTGCCTTCAGCGTGCAATTATTCTTGCAGGAGTCATTCAGGTCAGCCGCTCTCCTCGTGCAGTAAGTGACGCTTCTACCCATGACTGATGCTGAACATCGTCGGGGGTCACCTTAGCCCGCGCTCGCTGCCCGAGGCTGCTGTTGCAGTGTGTGTGAACAGGCTCCCAAACTTCTGCCGGCGCTTTGGCAGCGGGGAAAAAACCCTGGAAGTCAATTTGCCAGCAGCGCCCAGACCCCCTCGCTGGCACGGTGGGGCTGTCCCGGCTCAGCCTGGCCGGGCTGAGGGGGGAAGCTCAGCTCCCCTCGCACCGTAACCTCCACAAGTGACCCGAAACAGCGGCTCCGGGGTCAGGCTGACATCTGGCACCGCAGCCAGCAGGGGAGGGAGGGGGAATGCTGGCTGGAAGGGAAGGAGCTGGAGGAGGAGGGGAAGGGAAGGGGGAAGGACAGAGCTTCGAGCTCCTGGAGCTCCAGGGTGAGACATTAAGCAGGAGAAGGGGCAGGATCTAATGCTCAGTGATTTTTGCAAGCGGCCAAGGGCTGGCTCGGGGCTAAGGGCAGCTTGTTTGCAGCGAGGCACTGCAGATAACAACAACAACAACAACGGGGGCAGTTAATTGCCATCTCTCCATCACGCCTCGGTCTGTGTTTGTCTCGGGGCAGGATGCGTTTGCAGATGGATTTTGGAAGTAGCCGGGGATCAGATGTGTTTTGTTCTTTGGTTTTGCTCACTGTCCGTGGTTGGTGATGCGGAGCTGCCTTCAAAGGCCATGGTTAATGTTACAGTTTCCTTCCTGCTATGAGCTGCTGTTTTCTCTGCTCACACCTTTCTGGAAGCCTTTCAGGATACAATATTCCCTACCTGGTTTTGTATTACAGGAGTCTTTTTCTGGAAGAGTTGAGAAAAACCTTTCCCTTTTTGCTTTAGGTAGATAAAGGAATAATATTCCGTTCACCTGCTAAAACCAGCCCAAGGTTTCAAGAGGCCAAGCCTGCTGTGGTGTGTTCTTAGGAGGGAAATTATTCCCCCAAGTGGAGAAGCTTTTGCTGCTGAAGCAGAGCTTTAGGGTTGATGGTTGATGGTGTGTTGTCCTGATCAAAATCCCCTCCCCTGGCTCTTGGGGGTGAGGATTCTCCTGCTCCCAGTTTCCATCCATTTCTTCATGGAAAGGGTTGTCAGGCACTGGAAGGGACTGCAGTCCCCATCCCTGGAGGTGTTCAAGGACTGACTTGACCGTGGCACTCAGTGCTCTGAAGGGTGGGGATTGGTCACAGGTTCAGCTCGATCTTGGAGGTCTTTTCTTTTCCAGCCTAAATTATTCTGTGGTTTTGGAGTTGCCTGAAAATCCCCCATCCTGTCACACGCTCTCTGGGGATGAACAGGGCTCTTGTGCCTCTGACAGCTGCCAGTGTAATGCTCTGGAGTTGCATTTCCTTGCAGGAGGCTCAACCCCACGAGGCAGCTTAGGACAGAAAATCCAGGTTCCATTAAAAACCATTGGAAATGAGTTCCCAGGTTGTTCTAAGGTAAATCAATAATGCCTGTAATCTCCCTGGCTGAACTGAGTGACCGAGCCAACAGTTCATTTAACTATATATATATTTTTTTTAAAGCACTTTCAAAATCATTCCTGTTGATTCTGACTTCTCCCTCTGAATTGCTGTTATGAAATTCTCGGGCAGCGTTTGGTTCTGAGTGCTGCCAAAACCTTGGTAATTCCCTCAGCCCTGTGCCTGGGAACTGGAGTCACTGCAGGGCTGAGCCTGCACTGGCTCCAAGGGAGCCACAAAATCCCTGCAAGTTTGGGAGTGGTGCTGGTCTGGAGAAAGACAACTCCTTCTCCGTGTTGTGCTAACGGGTCTTGCTGATTTCTTATTTCTGTCTAATCAGCTTTAATAAGCAACTTGTCCTTTCTCAGAGCAAATAATCCAAACTTGTGAACCTTCCAAGCTAAATGTAACAAAGAGTTATAAATGGTGCTTTTTTGGTACAGATTTGAGGCTATTCAATGAATTTTTGTGGTACTTTGTGTCGTGATAGTCGTCTTTTTGATCCTCTGGTAGGAGCCTTGCAGCCAAATTTGTCATCTGATGGAAACTCAGCCTTATTTAACAGCATTTGAACTGCCAGGTACTGAAATAAGGTCTTGAATGGGGTAAGACTTGGCTTAATATAGGGCTGTGGTCTTGGAAAACCTGTAATTCCTCCCCATCCTGGTTACTGCTATCAGATTTTTCTCTTCAGCTGCGGCACAGAGAAGACTGAGTTGCTGGAACATGATCTATTTTGATTACTAAAAATCTTAGCGCTGCTAATTTAGTCAGTTGGTACGTTACGAACGTAGAGTCTGTGTGTTCAAACTGTTCTTGGTGTGGTTTTTTTTTTTTTTTTTACTTAATAAGTTCTCCAGATAGTTGCCATGGAAATAATCCTGGATTCAGGGAGGATGTGAAGGCCCCGAAGACGCGGCGCGGTGGCAGCCGCGTGTGGTCTGCACGTTCCGGGCTTGGCTCAATGACACAACCCAGTGTTGTGGCTGGCTCTGGGATGGCAACCAGCTTGTTCCTCCCATGGCTGTCCCAGTTCCCCCTCTTGGTGTTTTGGGCAGAATCTTCCTGATTTTCATAGCGCGGAAAAGTTGAAGGGAAAGCTCACTGCTGGTTTTCAGGGTTAATTGTTTTTCTGTCTCGTCTTTGCCTGAATCACGCTAATGTGAGAAGGTTTGGCTGTTGCTTTTGCCTCACCTGGGCCTCTCTGGCTGCTGGAGGTCTGTGCCAAATTTGGGGAGATTCCACTCGTGGAGCACTGGGGGCTGTGCTGGATGAGGCCTCAGCAGGAGCCTCCCCTGGGCCCCTGTTTGTGCTGCAGAAGAACAAACCTGCTTCCTCTGGGCTGGAGTTTTCTTTTTCTACAACTTCCTTGTTGTGCAGATGTTGTGTTTTTGGTGAAATCTCTGTGTGTGGTTTCCAGGCACCGTCATCAGAACGTGTTTTGTGTGGCTTAAACCAAACCTGAGCACTTCTGGCTTGCAATAAGGCAGCCAATCCTAATTGCAGGAAAATTCAGATTGTTTTTCAGGCTTCACCATTGAGAAAATGTCGTATTATTTAAACTGGAATTGGCTTTAGCTTATGGCATGAGATGGATATTTGGGCTGTGTGGACTCTGTTGATCTGTGGGTCAGGACCAAGCACAGAAACTGCCAAAGTAGCAACTCTTCTTGTACCAGATATCTGTCAGAGTGACATCCAGGAGAAGCATCTCCTGCACTGATGGAGACCCTGAGTCACAGAATCCCACACTGGTTTGGGTTGGAAGAGACCTCAAAGCTCATCTGTTCCAACCCCTGCCATGGGCAGGGACACCTTCCACTGTCCCAGGGTGCTCCAGGCTCTGTCCAACCTGGCTTAAGCAGCTACAGTTGAAATTTAATTGATTTGATGTTGATATCAGGCCAAATGGGTGACAGATTTCCGGAGTCCAAAGAGTTGTTGTGGGAGGTTTAATTTTGGGCAAACAGTGGAGGAGATGTGTTGTTGAATTGTAGGGACAGAGCCTTGGAGAACCATTTTTGTGCATGGTGGCCCAGTACAGTGGGGCACTGCCCCTTCCTCGATGGTGAAACACAGGTGGATCACAGAATGGTTTGGATTGGGAGGAACCTTAAAGCTCATCTTGTTCCAGACCTTGTCTGTGCACTTTAAACTGTAGCTGTAACAACAACATATGAGAGATTTTCCTTTCTCAGCATATATCTATGTATTAATTGTTTTTTTCTGGAGAGCTGAAGTGCCCTTTCTCCTCCCCCCTCTTATTTGCCTCCCTTACTGAGTAGCTCTTGCTGGAACGTGTAGGAAGCCGTGCATTGCAGCCTGCCCTTGGTGTGGCACGGAAATGGAGATGGAGATCCCATGGCTCCGCCGCCGCCCCACCTCTCACCCCCAAACACGCCTGCCCTGGATCTCTCCATATCTCACTCCTGTGACCCGGGCAATCTCAAAGGCACGTTTAAAACAGCCAAGTCAGCACCTTAACAAAGATGACTGAGGCCCCACCAGCTCGCTGTAGACCCCACCTCCCCGTTCCTATTCCTATTCCAGGCAGCAGCTCTGCATCCTTTTACGCTGCGCTGGGTGTATTAAATTAGGGAGCAGAGTGACAGCTGGGCAGGAGCTGGGAACAATGCAGATAAAGTTGGCTTTCAGTGCTGTGACCCTCTCCAGGCTGCACGCCAGGAGACTATAAATAATTGATAGGAGCAGCCACCCTGGCCAGCACGCTAATGTACCGCGCGGCTCCGGCGGCGAGCGGAACTGCGCTCCCCATTACATCACCCGGGCTCTCCGACCGCCAATGTCATTTCTCTGCTTTTAAATAATAAATTGCACTGGGAGTTGAAACACTCCTTCGCCCCATTCAAGCCTACCAGGGTGTGCAACTACACAAATGAATTTTACAGATGGTAAAATGAATTTTGTATCAAGCTGAAGAGAATTCCTCGCGGGAGGAGTTCAGCACCGAGGATTCGGCCCTGATCGGTGATGGGTTATGGGGATCAAAGGCAGCTCTTGGTGGTGTTGGATCATGACTTTGAAGCTTAACTTGGGGTCACTGGCCTAAGTTCATGGGTAGTTTTGGGGGTAAAGTTCTCCGGTGTTGCAAGTCAGAAAATCCCCGTTGGCCGGGGCCGTGAGCGAAGGCGTGCGAGCGGCGCGCGCCGGCTCAGCTTCCGCTTCCAATGGCTGGGGCTTCCAGTGGTTAAAGCAGCCTGATGTAACCCAAACCCTTAGATCTTTCCCTGGAGTCTGTCTGTAACCTCCTGCTTACCCACAGATATGTGGAGGAAAGCTAAAATGTGCTTTGGCTGATCATAGAATCATGAAATAGTTTGGGTGTGAAGGGACCTTAAGGCTCATCCAGTCCCCCCCCCCGCCATGGGCAGGGATACCTTCCACCACACCAGGCTGCTCCCAGCCGCATCCAGCCTGGCCTTTCCAGACTCTGGGAACAGTGACTCTGACCACAGAGGGACACTTTTTTGGTGGTCCTTTGCAGCTTTTTTTGTGGGACTCCAAGGATTTTGAAAATATTATTAAAAGAAATAAACCCTATGAGTACTAGACTAGAATCCACGGTAGGAATTGGGCAGGTTGTGGTGCCCTGTTCCTGATAAATTAGCAGAGAATAAATAGAGAATCACACCAGAGAAGAGTTGGCTGTTAGTATGGAAAAAATGAATGAAATTCCGGGAAAACTGAGAGCAAGGACCTTGATAGTGCGTGACCAGAGCAGCAGGACACAAAGGTGAAAGATGCTTTGCTCAGCACTGAGTATGAAGTAGAGTCACAGAATCTTTTAGGTTAGGAAAGACCTTTAGATCATTGAGAGCATCTATTCCCCCAGCACTGCCAAGGCCACCCACTATCCCTAAAGTGCCACATCCACACGGCTCTTAAATCCCTCCAGGGATGGTGACTCCACCACTGCCCTGCAAAGATATTTGAGGCTTCCAGGAATTACGTGTCCTGTGAGTGCATCTTGCAAGTCTCAGAATGTGTGCAGGGTGACTGAAAAGGCTGCTTTCTCACCTTCCAGAGAAAGGGACTTAGGGCATGGTGATTTCCAAACCAGGAAGTGAGCGATGGCGCAGAGCTGCCTAAGGAAGCGTAAGCTGCTTACGGTGGATTAGATGAGTGCCTGCTTAGCTCTGCAATTAGAGAGGGAGATGGTGTGATAAATCATGAGTAACCAGCTTACCTGTCCCGTGATGTTGTTTATCTCTGGGCACATGTGCTCCAGTTTCCATAGGTGGTGGAGCATCTGCTTTGAAAGGAGTAGGTCTGGAAAAGAGGATGTGCTTTCCGTACAGTTTTCTGGGGTTTCTTTGCTACCCTTGGACATCAGTGAAGCTCTTTCCAGAGGAGCCCAGATGAGTGTCACCAAATTGGGGTCACGCTGCAGGGCTGGTTTGGGTTTTCCAAGAGGTCCTGTGCTCCTGCTCTGAGGCCATGGCCCATGAGGATGGTGGCACCAGCCCCTGTGTGCTCTTCCTGAGCCCATCCATGAGCTGCCCTGTGGTGGGACCTCAAGGGAGGCAGGATGGACTGTAGGAGGGGAAGGTGCTGGGTTTTCCAGCAGCATCTGGGTCCTGCCCAGGCTCCCCAGAGGCTCCCGTGGTGTTCAGCTGCCGTGGTGGTGCTTGTTCACTCCAGCTGCACAGCGAGAGCAGCCCGCACGGCTCTGGGGTGTTGCTGACGTGGGTCTGTAAATACTCTGGACACAGGAAAGCTTTTATTGGGCATAATGTGTGGAATATTGAAACTGTTCCCTGCGGGTGGTTGAGCTCTGGGTTGTCCACCTGCCTGTGCCTCCAGCCAGTCCCTGCCAGCCTTCAGTGCTGGGAGGACACAAATCCCAGCACCAGCAGTGCAGAGCTTGCTTTTTCCCATCCCAGGATCTCTGCCATATCCTCCCCTCATCCAGCGGTGTCTCCTCCATCTCTGCCAGGTGTACAGCTTAGCAAACACATTCAAAACAAGATTTTGGCCAGGTTTGGAGAACTGGTTGATGGGAGAAGTGATTCTTTTCCAGGAAACCAGTGCAGCCTGTGCACAGTGCTGTAAACAGTGTGACTGTTGGTGCTGTTGTAATTGGTCCTTTCCCAGGTGATGGTGACAGGTGACTTGTGCTGGCTGTGCCTGAGGAATGCTGTTCCTCAAACTGAAATACTCATCTGGAATTTTAGGATCTCTATGGAGATTTGACTCTGAAGGCTCGGAGGTGCACAAACTGTGATACAAACTGTGGAGAGGAGCTTCCAAAGTTAGGGAATAGGTGATAAAGATGCCAAAGATTGATCGTGGAATCCCAGACTGATTTGGGTGGGAAGGGACCTTGAAGCTCATCCAGTTCCACCCCCTGCCATGGGTAGAGTCACCTTCCACTGGCCGAGGCTGCTCCAAGCCCCATCCAGCCTGCCCTTGGACACTGCCAGGGATCCAGGGATGCTGCTCTGGGCACCTGTGCCAGGACCTGCCCACCCTCACAGGGAGGAGTTTCTTCCCAGTGTCCCATCTAATCCTGCCCTCTCATCCCAGGAAGCTGAGGACACACTGGTGGTCTCAGGAGATGCTGCTGCACCTCCATGCGTGGGTCATCACACAGCTGGTTCCCATGCTGGCCAGTCCTGCCAGTCCCATCCCCTTCTTCCCCTGTGCCTGCCAGGAACCCCATCCTTCCCTGCAGCTCACCTTCCTGAGCTTGGGAAAGGGCCTGTGCTATTCTTAGAAGCTCGGCAGAAGATGCAGGCAAGAGCCTTTGATGGAGGGAGCAGGAGTAACCATGGCAGTCTCCCGGAATGGGGAACTGTGGATTACAGACATTAGAAGGCATAAAGCAAATAGCAGGATTATCCTTGGGGGTGGTTTTCTAGTGAGCAGAAGGCACTATTTGATTTCCATGTTTAGGTGAGACACTGTAAATTACCTGCAGTTAAAAAATAATGCTAATTAAATTCAGATGCAATAACGATTAACATTGCTGATCTCAATGCACTGGATTTCCTTGCGGCTCTAATTGACAGAGAAAAAGCCCCGACCCTACCTGGGAAAAGGAGGGGGAATTTTTGCTTCTGGCTCTGTGCAGGATCCTCCTGGTGCAGCTGTCAAGTTTGCATTTCCCCTTTCCCTGTCTTATTATTTTTATTTTTAATGCAAGACAGTTCACAGAATCACAAAATCATTGAGGTTGCAAAAGACCCCCAAGAACATCAAGTGTGACTGATCCCCACGTTGTCACCAGTCCAGAGCACTGAGTGCCATATCCAGTCATTCCTTCAGGCATGGAGACTCCACCACCTCCCTGGGCAGCCCCTGCTAATGCCTGAGCGCCCTTTCCATGACAAAATTCCCCCTGATGTCCAACCTGAGCCTCTCCTGGCACAGCTTGAGGCCGTTTCCCCTTGTCCTGTCCCTGTTCCCTGGGAGCAGAGCCCGACACCCATTTGCTGTCCCCTCCTGTCAGGGAGATGTGCCGAGTCAGAAGGTCCCTCCTGAGCCTCCTTTGCTCCAGGCTGAGCCCCCTTGGTTCCCTCACCCTCTCCCAGTGCTCCATTCCCTTCTCTGGACGCTCTCCAGCAAAATCAGAGGCGCAGGATTTGCCAGTCCCCTTGCCAGTGAGCAGAGCCAGGATCCGGGAGCTGCCCCGAAGCTCTGCCCGTGTGGCCCTGCAGGTTCCTCGTGCCCGTGTGTGCTGAGTGCTCACAGCCTGCCCCGAGCAGAAGGCACCGTGTCCTCCTCCTCCTCCTCTCCGTGGTTTTCCGTGGGAGAGGGGAAGGAGCCGGGAGCTCTGGGCCTCTCCCTCAGCGTTCGCGGCCTTCACTTAGCATGCGAGCCGTGTTCTCTGCACAGCACATTCCGCTTTCAACTTCAGCGAGTGCTGAGGCTCTGCCTAAATGGGCCTGCTAAAGATATTTTTTGACATTTGAAAATCCTATTAAGGCCGTTTCTCCGTCTCCCCTCGCTCCCTCCCCGCTGCCAGCTCACCATGGAGGCTCTGCAAAGGTTTCTTTAGGCGGCCGGGTCACGTCCTGCACAACAGGCCTCGGGAATATGGGTCACAACGAGACGAGGGGAACAAAAACCACATTGTCCTCGTGTCTTACGCTGATGGCTGATTGAGGGACACCCTGAACGGACAGTTTAGGGTCTTAATGAGGTACCAAACATGAGGTAATTCAGAATGTGCCCCTTTCAGGCTGCCTGCTCGACGCGCGGCCGGCCGGGAGCGGGTTCCTCGTTCCTGCTCCTGCTCCAGCTCCTCTTTTCCAAGGGCACAGGCCTGGCAGCACGTCCTTGGAGCAGAGTTTGCCATGGCTCCCGTTCCTGCGTGACTCACTGGTGAAGCCCATGAGCACATTGTTGACTTTCTTATTTACAAATAATTCTCTAAGTTGAAGCTGTTACTCATTGACTTGAAAACGCAGGGAGCTGGAGGCTGGAGCTGGGCCCTTCAGCCTCGTATTGCAGCTTCTTTTCCAGGCTCTGTAAAATTAAACTTAAAGAAGGATTTCTATCAAATCCTTGTTTTCTGGGAAATTCCTGAAACCGAGAGCAGCCTGCAGTGGGACAATCACCAGTTGTGCTGGTAGGTGTGTAATTACCCAGGTTTTGGGGAGCGGGGATGCAAACAAGTTTGCATACATTGAATTACAGGCGGTGTTTTAATAGTATGTTTTTTAGGTCTTGGCTTGGATCCAGAATTTTTTCGTGCTATTATCCTCTATTTACAGCTTTCAGAAATCAGCTGATGTCACTGCACATATGTTTAGAGCCGTTGCTAAGGTGATTAGCTCCAGAATTCAACGCCTACGCAGCGCTGATGAAAGGCTGAGAAACTGCTCGGCAGCGTCTGTTCAGAGCTTTGTCGGCTTCAACTATTAAGAACCATAAAACAATATTACCCAATTTTAGGGTAAATACGTTGGTCTTGACTGATAATCGTGCATCAGGTTCTACAGGAACAGAGGCTTTATCTGGCACGTTTAACTAAGCCTGGGAATGTTTTTCACTGGGAAGGTGTTTTGAAAATCACCCAGTTCCTCATTTCCATGTGCAGGGTTGTGAGTTCAGGGTTTCCTCTGCCAGGAGGTGACAGTCCAGGCCCAGGCCAGATGTGTGCTGTCTGTCCCAGGGGCAGGGACACAGTTCACTATCCCAGGTTGCTCCAAGCCCTGTCCAACTGTCCCCACCCTCACAGGGTAGAATTTCTTCCCAGTATCCCACCTAACCCTGCCCTCTGGCAGTAGAAGCCATTCCTTGTGTCCTGTCCCTCCAGGCTCTTGACCAAAGTCCCTCTCCAGCTCTCCTGGAGCCCCTTTAGGCCCTGGAAGGGGCTCTAAGGTCTCCCCAGATTCTTCTTTCCTCCAGGCTGGACACCCTCAGCTCTGTGAGACCCAGCAGGACCCAGTCTCTAGTGGGAGTCTGTCCTCTGCAGTAGAAATTAAAGTCATCCACCTTCCTCTCCCCTTGTAGACAATGATACCAAGTTGCCTTTCTCACCAGGACTGGGATCCTCTAACCTTACCTGCAGCAGGAGAATACCTTTATTCATGGTGGAGAAGCCGTGGAATAAAATCAAGTTGCCCACAGCCTACACTAAAAATGGGCCACCAGGTTACATTTCATAGGTGAAAACTCTATTTTGGTTTAAGTCAGTATATTAAATGCAGGTGGAACATCTTCTTTGCAGTTCAAAGCATGTTAATGTCCTTAAAAAAATGCAAAAATTAAAAATCTACCACTTAAACTATGGAAAGATGTAGATATAGATGTATTTTTGCCCCAGTCATCTAGTGCACAGTATGTATTGTAGATGTTCACAAGCATTTCTTTCCCTGGGAGTTTGCTGCTCTCCCACTGCTTATTTTTTTCCTTTCCTTTTTTAAAGGAATCTGGCTAAGGCTTGACCTAGTTTGGCTGTCATCACACCGTGAACAGTGCAAGCCTTCACCTAACATAGCTCCCTATATTTTTGTTCTGTAGGCTGTGCAAAAATAGCCACACACAGCCAACAGCTGGGGGTTTGCAAGGAGCAGGGCTGGGAAGGTGCTTTGGATCAGGGATCTCTCGCTGGTCTGAACCTGATCCGTGGGATGGGAGCCTCTAAGGGGGAGAGGAAAAGAGGAGAGAGAGAGGGACTTTGGGCAAGGGCTTCCCACTGGCAGAAGCAGAGTGCTGGGCTGTCTCCTGCCATCCCCTGGAGCCTGCTCCTGGGTTGTTGGGACATTTCAGAGCCTGTCCCATGGCTGGGTGACACGGGGACCTGCGTGTGGCAGGTGGGGTGCAGCCACGTACGCCCTCCTGGAGATTTGAGCTTTCGCTCTGGGAATCCAAATATAGCTCTGTGTGATCAAGTGCTCGCAAAGAAATGGAGTAATCCATACTTGGGACAAGTCCAGGGCTTAAAATTCCTACCAGCCTCTTTGCCGGGCTCGGCAGCGTGTCCTGCACTGAAGGCCTTAGGAGAGTCAAGGTCTTTGCTGCTGATGGTTTAATTTGGTCAATGAGCATCACTTAAAAGTGGCATTTTACTGCATTCGTTTCACTCTTACTTTCCAAAGAATCCCTGTGATCCATTCAGGCTCCTGCCTTTGGATGCTAATGGACTTCTGCTGGGATTTTGTTGTTTCTGAGGAGCACCAGGGTCCCATGTGCAGGGGCTGGGGCTGGAGAGCTGCTCTGCCCTGAGACAATGCCCCCATTCAGGGCCCGACTCGAGGGGAGGGGAGGGGCAGTTCTGGTGGCAATTAGTGTGCAAAGCCGGTCCTAATCGATGCCTTGGCTCAGTGGCCAAAGTGCTGAGCTGGTCCTTCACTAAACTAAACGTGTTCCTCAGGCACTTTTTAGAAAGCAAGGGAAAAAAATTCCCCAGTTCACATCTCTGCAAGAGCAGAGCAAGAACCGTGGTGGGAGAGTGGCCACAGCTGGTTTGGACCGGCCTTTTAGGGAGTAAAACCTGCTACAAATAATGCTTGATCCTCACGTCCTTCATCTGGGGGATGGAGGGACTGGCTGTAGTGGGGCAGCAAAAGGCGCTCCCACGGGACGAGGGTGTTGTGAGGATGGTGAGGGGCTGCCACAAGTGATCCAGAAAAGCTGTGGCTGCCCCATCCCTGGAAGTGTCCAAGGCTGGATTGAATGGGGCTTGGAGCAATCTGAGATAGTGGAAGGTGTCCCTGCCCGTGGCAGGGGGCGGAATGAGATTAATGTCCCTTGAACCCAGAGCATTCCAGGATTCTGTGGTTTTATTTGCTGCTGTACATCCTTAGCAGGGGACTAAACAAGCCATGTTTTGCTGTAACTCCAATGCCAGGATTTGCAGTGTGTCCCGGTATTGTGGGGTGTTCTGTGTGCTCAGAAGGGGCTCAGTGTGACAGGGAAGCACTGCCCATCCTGCTCAGCTCCAGTGTGTCCTGGCACAGTGTGGCACCTGTGCCATCCTGCATTTCACAGGAACCCCCCAGGATTCAGGGGCCACATGATTTGTCCATATCCCAGTCTGTCCCTACCCTGCTGCTCATACTCCAAGGAAACAATCACACTTTGTGTTTCACAAGCTGTTTTTAATCTCTTGGCTCAATCCCAGTCACGAGGCTCTCAGGTGAAAGGGCTTAGAGAGACCGACGCGAATCGTGACCGTCCCCATCGGCCCCGGAGGTGGCTGCCTGGGATGCAGACCTGGAGTAGCCAAACCGTGTGATCCCATGTGTCAGGAGCTGCAGGAGGTTGCTGTGCTGCCTGGGTTGGCCTTGGGAATGTTCTGGAATGCAGCAGGGCCCGTGGCAGGAGCAGGAGGCTCTGGGGAGCCGTCTCTGATGGCTCCTGCTGGGGCAGTGTCACTGGCCGGGTCTGTTGGCCGCTGGTGTTTGAAGCAGTCGTGGCTGATGTGTGGCCTTAAGGGGTTTGTCACTCGTGCTCTTGTGGGAAGGGCTGTTTGACCTCTGACAAGGGATGGGTTAGCCTGGAAGTGGGAGCTGGAGACCTGGCCCTCAAGTCCCACCCCTCTGAGCTGCCGCTCTTGGGAGCATCAGTATGGAATGATCACAGAATCATGGAATTGTTTGGTTGGAAGGAGCTTAAAGTCCATCTTGTTCTACCCCCTGCTATGGGCAGGGACACCTTCCACTATCCCAGGTTGCTCCAAGTCTTGTCCAACCTGGCCTTGGACACTTCCAGGGGCACCCACAGCTTCTCTGGGCACCCTGTTCCAGGGCCTCCCCACCGTCACAGGGAAGGATTTCTTCCTTATATCTGATTTGAATTTCTCCTCCTTTAGTTTAAAACCATCACCCTTCGTCCTGTTACACCAGGTCCCCCTGGAAGGTTTGTCCCCATGCTTCTTACAAGCCCCTTTAAGTATTGAGAGGCCATTTTAGGATTTGCTAAAATGAGTAAATAATACAATTCTCTCTAGATCGTTGGCAGGTGTAATTCCCACACGGGGGGCCATGTTCAGATGTCCTGCCATGACTGCCTGGGGAGGAGCTCATGCTCAGAGCACACTGGGGATAATTATACATGGAGTTTTCCTTGGACATTCATGCAGTTGTTCCCTTTTGCATGGAAGGTGGGATTGCATGGGAACAGTGAAGCCCCCGTGTGCTGGGGCAGCTCCTGGAGCTGTTTCCAGCTCCAGCCTGGCTCTCTGATGGCAGCACACCCACCCCAGGTGATGGGGCTGGTGCAGCACAGTGGGTGGGCTGGGGTGGGCTGGGCTGGGTGCCATGGGGTGGGATAGACTTTCCCTGTATGGCACCGAGGCGTTAACATTTTCCCTGGAATTTTAAATAAATCTCTTCATGTGCAGGCTGGGTTGTGACTCACACCCTTGGGCTGATGGCAGCAGCAGCGTGGTGAGCTCGCACTAAAATGAGGACAGAACTCAGCTTCTTAAGGCTGGTCACGTGTTAAAAGATGCAAAAGGATGTAAAGATGCAAAAATATAAGGATGAGAGAAAAACCAGCGGGTGGAAGTGTCCTGATCCAGCAATTTCCATCCATCCAGAGTAATGAGGGATGGGAGAGCTGCTCCCAGCTCTGGAGCTGCAGTGTTCCCTGCTCACACACATGCTTATGGACAGTGTGTGATGGCCCAGAGCTAGAAACAGGTGATTTTTAACATTAGAAGGGCAGCAAATCGCCCCTCTCGTGGTGCTAAGATCTTGCCCCTGCTCTCTGAGAAATCTTGAGTGTGTCTTTAAATGGAAGAGAGTGGAAATGGTGTTGTGGATGATCTTTGATTCCACTTAGACTATGTACTGCTGATTTAAAAAAGGAGAAAAACTCATAAAACCAAAAAGCAAGCTGGATTAAATGTGTTGGTTAATGCTGTTCCTGTAAAACCATGTGGCCAGGTCTGGCAGAATAGGGATATACAGAGCAGTTTTGGAAAATCTACTTGGGGACGTCTTGAGAGAGGGAAAGAGGAGAAAATAACAACATGAATGGATGACTTGACTTCAAATCCCTGCACTTCGACTTAACTCAGGGAAAATCAGTTGTGACAGTGTGTGAGTCATACAGAAACTGCTTGGAAATAGAGGGGAATGTGCAAATACCTTTGGATTTGGCCAGTGGGGACCTGTGCCTTCACAGACAGGCAGAGAGGGAGGGCAGTGGGTGGGAACGGAGCACGAAGGTCCCATGGAGGGTCTTCTCCAAACTCAGAGCACAGAGGTTCCACGAGGAGCCGTGGCTGGGTTTGTGATCTGTTGGTGGAGTGGGAAGAAGGCTGGGGAAGCGCTTGGAGGTCACCATGCTCTCCAGCCTTGCAGAGCAGCACAAGGAGCCCTTGGCTGGTAGAAGATGAAAGGATTTCTGTGCAGATGTGTTTAGATTGCTGTTCTCGAGAACACAGGGGATAAAAAGCTCCAGGAACCACTGGGGGAGTCTGTTGTAAGTGTTGTGGATGTGCAGCTGGATCTTCCCTGCAAAAAACAAGGCACAGGGAGGGAGGAGGGTGCAGAGGGCTCCACGGGCTCTGGTGCCCCTCTGGTGCTGGGACAGGGGGTGGAGGAGCCTGTCTGGTGAATCAGCAGCCCTGGGTCGGGGTGCTCCATCCCCAGGCTGTGCCTGCAGGGAGCTGAGTGCTCCCATGGGAGCAGGTTTGTACAGGAATCTCATCCAGACCAGGCTCTGACTAAGTCCCATGGCCATGGTGCAGTGCCAGGCTGGGTTTAGGATGTGGCTGCACCTTGGAAAAATCTTGGGTTCTTGCTGTGAGGTCCCTTTTAAAGCAGTGCTCACATGACAGGCTGCTTACAGGGAAAATTGAGCTGCTGCTGCAGCACCTGGTGCATCCCAAAGTCCCTGACAACTGCCTTGGAAAGCAATCTCAAAGCCTATCTGTCTTGACAGTGTCTCTTAATGGCTTACTAATAATGCCTGAAGATTTGCTGGAGCTCTGCCACAGCCCTGCTGTAGAATCACAGAATCATGGGATGGTTTGGGTGGGAAGGGACCTTGCAGCTCATCCTGTTCCACCCCCTGCCATGGGCTGGAACACTCTCCTCCAAACCTTGTCCAGCCTGGCTTTGGTAGGTTCAAAGTGCTCTGCTCTGCTCTCCTCCAGAGAACCTCTCAGTTTTCCAGGATTCAACTAAATCCCCCCCAAACTGGGAGCCTCAGGAGGTGTTTTCCAAGTGCCCTCTGGGAGGCAGCCAGAGTGGGCAGGGAGGGATCTCCTCAATTCCTGGCAGAGGTGCAGCATTCAGGAGTGCTCTGTGGTGGGGTCAAGCCCGTGGGGTTCATTTTCATCTAGAGCCATTTCATCATGGGGGACATGGGAATGGCTTAGATTCCTGAGAGTTAAGGTTATTATGGGAATCCTAAAGCAAAAATTTCAGCTCCATAAACATCTTTTACTGCTGCATGAGGTTTGTGCCTGTCAGGATGGGGAAGGGGTCATGTAATCCAGACATGCAGCACTGGATTAAATTATCATGTGCTACAGGGTATTAAATCTCAAGGTTTGCTCTTGTTTTTGGAGGGGAGGGGGATTTCTAGGACAGAGCAGCATCGCTACCAAGCTGAAGGAGGCTTTTATTGTAAAATAAAAGAGGAATGAGAACAGTCAGTGCACACCTGGGTTTTAGTCATCACCAGAGAAGGTTTGTGTACAGCCCTGACAGCTCAGCGTGCTCCAGAGTGTTTGTGAGGGGAAGAGGGACATTGTGCAGGGGAGGCTCAGGTTGGACATTGGGAAGAATTTCTTCACAGAAAAGGTTGTCAGGCATTGGCAGGAGCTGCCCAGGGAGCTGCTGGAGTCCCCATCCCTGGAGGTGTTCAGGAGATGCCTGGACGTGGCACTCAGTGCTCTGAGCTGCTGACAGGGTGGGAATTAGTCACGGGTTGGACTTGCTGGTCTTGGAGGTCTTTCCTAATCTCAGTGATTCTGTGAAAGCAGAAGCAAATGGAAGCCAAGAGCTTTGCTGGTGACATACTGGGCCGGTCAGTTTTGCTGTTGGGAGAACGTGTAGGTGCAGCCAAGCGCACGGAGAATCCCTGGGCTAAGCAGGGCACAAAGGCAGCACGAGGCTGGATTTTACATTTAGGGAGCCCCGACGTGCTGAGTGCCAGGCTCTCCTCCTGGCCCGTCCTCCTCCCGCTCCCCCGGGCTCCGCTGAGGCCGTGTTAATAATTACTAGAATGTACTTTCGGGCAGGTTATTTGTTTTCCCTCCTCATGATGTGCAAGAGCGGATAATGAAATTAATTTGCACACTTGGTGAGTTTGCAAAGCCGGCTTCAGCCACGTTGCCACGATACTGCGGCGGTGCCGGCGGCTCCCGGGGCCGGTGTTTGCACAGCCGGGGCAGGCGGCTGCTGGCGTGGGCAAACAGAGCTCGGAGGGAGCTGGGGTGTACCCAGCCAGGAGAACAGCTCCCTGCAGAGCCAGCACCGAGTGGGTGGGCAGGAAAAGCCCGGCCAGGCTGTAAAAGCCCTTTCCAGCCTGTTAAACCCCTTTCCGACATGAAGTGCTTGACGCTGCTGATTCCAACCAGTTTAGTAGGTCAGCAGCCCGAGGAAGGAATTCCAGTGTTGCTCCTGCAGGTTGTGGAGCTCGTGGTGACGTCACCTGGAGCCCATTGGTGAATTCAGGTGTTTTGTTGTGGTTTAAGTCCCGAGTCCTGTATCCCCCAGCCCAGGTGTGTGGTACGTGAACCTCGGTGTTTTCCGGGAGCACAGGGCAGTGCTCCTTGGAGCTGGCCAGGCTCTGCTGGGCAGGTTTCAGTCAGGAGGTGGCTGGTGGAGCTGCCCAGTCTGTGGGATTCTCTGGAGAGGTGGATGAGCTTCACTGTGCAGTGATTGGGAACTGCAGCTCCGACATTCCCATCTCCCTCCCCACGTGCTTGGCTGAGGGTCAAAATCAGTTTGGGACAAGATGTGGTTATGTTGTTTTCTGTGCCCTAATTCAGTACCAGGTAAAGGACTGAGCCAAGAGCACAAACTCTGCCAAAGGCTGGCACTCCTGTCCTGCTCCCAAGGCCCTGGGGCTGAGCCCTCTGTGGGTACCCAGCAGCATCCACCCTCCAGTGCAGGGGGAGCTCAGTGTGGCTGTGTGTTCCTGGGCCGGGTTCTGCCAGGGTTCCACTTGGGTTTGTGAGAAGGTTCAGTCCTCAGAGCACAGGGAGCAGCTGGCTCAGCTCTCGAGGCTGTGGCTCCCCTTTACTTGCTGTGATCCTGCTGGGAGCACGTGTGCCCGGTGTGCCACGTCAGCCTGGCACAGACTGGGGGGACCAGGAGTGAACAGTACTGCTGCTGTTGTTCCCTTCCTACCTGGATCCTCATGATCCTGCTCCAAGGCTTGGCTCTGTGCATCCCTAGACGTGTTATTTTGGTGTGGCTGCAGCCTTCAGGTTGCTCTTGGGGTAGAGGTTCCCTGTCACTCCCAGCTTATTTTCTCCCCTGCCAGGGTCACAAAGCCTGGCTTTGATCCCTCCCTTCTTCCAGTTCTGCTTCCAAGTGCCACGTGTTCACCCTGGGCTCCTCAGCCTGGGGGAGGCAGTCAGATCCAGGAGGCAGCTGGGAGACAGACCTTGCTTTTTAAGGAAGACAAGGAGGCGGCAGAGAATCTGTTGGGTTTTTTTTCCCCAAATTTGCCACACTCATGTGTTGTCTGAGCTTTGCCTTTTGGAAGATGCTGGGGCTCCTGGGTGAGCTGTGGTGGGGCTGTGTTGGGGACACCATGGCACGTGTCTGGTCAGCTGCTCCAGGTGTTCCTAGAATTACAGAGTCATGGAATAGTTTGGTTTGGAAGGGACTTTAAAGCTCATCTCATCCCACCCCATGCCACGGGCAGGGACACCTTCCACTAGAGCAGATTGCTCCAAGCCCTGTCCAGCTTGGCCTTGAACACTTCCAGGGATGGAGGATCCACAACATCTCTGGGTATTCTCAGGTTTTGGCCGGTGTTGAAGCAACAGCTTTATAACAAATTGTTTTACCAGAGGCCTCGTGTCACTTCACTCAAAATCAGGAGCTACTCTCAGGTTTTTATTTTTGGGGACTCACGTCCTTAGAGAAAAATCTGTGAAAGCACATCTGTTCTTACAGCTCCCCAAAGCACCTTCAACAGGAGCTCTGCAGAGAAAATGGAGTTTCCCCCATACAAGAATATACCCTTTTTGGTAAATGCATTCCTGTGTCTTTATATACAACAGAGCTCCTCCAAAATCTGCGTGACTGGGAGATGGAAAGGTGCAGGTTGGTGGAGAATTCACCTTGCCCTGACAATTTGCCAACGAGCAGCAGAGTTGTGCCGTGCCCAGAGCTCCCCTGCCAGCCCCTGGCCCAGGATGGCCCCTTGCCCTCGGCTGTGACGTGTGGCCGGCCGGGGTCCTGGCACAGAGCTGAGCCTGGCCTGAGCCTCCTGGCACTGCCATGGCCGGGCCCCCGCGCGCTGCTCCGGGAACCGGCAAACCAGGCGGGAGCTTTGGCTTCTGGAAGGGGATGAGCAGGAGTGAGGAAGGCAGCGGGCAAGGGGCTCCTCCCCGTACTCCAGGCAGCAGAGGGTGTGTGGTTTGCGTGGAGGAGCCCAGGGTTTGTGTTTGTGCTGTTGGCTGTGGCACGCAGAGCCCCATGGAAGCGCAGCAGGCGCTTTCCTGTCACACAGGGATGGGCTGGCGTCAGCAGCACGGCTCCTGCCGGAGCCCAGCTTCCAGCTCGAGCTGAAACCATCAGGAAATCCACTCTTGGTAGCAATGTGTCAGGGCTCAGGGAGCCACCACGGCTTTTGGAGTGGTACGGAAAGTGTGCCGACAGTTCTGCTGCTGGGAGGGAGCACCAGCAGCTGAAGGGAGCCAGCTCTGAGTGAGCCCACAAATGTGCATGGAAGCCCTTCCATGCCCCCTCTCTGCTTCCCTGCCCTTCCCTCTGCTTCCCTGCCCTTCCCTCCTGCCTGCACAGAGCTGTGGATCTGGCTGGAGCCCGGTGCATGCCCGGCCCTGGCGCTGTGCCGAGCTGCTCCGTGGTGCGTGGTGTGCTCGGGAGAAGGGCTTCCCTGCCGAGTGCTGCCCTGGCACAAGGCTGGAATTTCTCATGGCCCAGACTTTTTCTCATCTCCCCAGGTGCTTTCCATGCTCACAGCATTCCACTTCAGTGTGAGCTGTGAATCAATCTTTTCACAGAAATGATGGAATGGCTTGGGTGGGAAGGGACCTTAAAGCTCCTCTTGTTTCACCCCCTGCCATGGTCAGGGACACATTCCTCTAGACCAGGTTGCTCCAAGCCTATTTCAACCTGGCCTTCTGTCCATGTCTATTCAGTTGTTGCCCTGTCATTTAAAAGCTGACAGTAACATGGCAAACAAATCCCAGTGCTGCTGCAAAGTGTTTTGTACATGGATCAAATGTGAGTCTGGAATCTGGAAGCCACTGGTCTCAGTGAGAAAGAAGAAAGATGAAAACAAAACTCCTGGGCTTGCAGACCCCAAATGAGAGGAAATCACTGAAGCTCTGTGCTGGGTTTTCCCCAAAGCCTGATGCCTTCAGGGCCCCTGTGTGAGATTTGTTCTGTCTGGACCTTGCTCCTGAATCCACCAAAATATTTGTGAGGTTCCCACACTGTGAGGGAGCATCAGGATGCTGAGATGGAAAGGGGGGTCCTGGGAAGAATTGTGCAAGAATGGGAGAACAAGGAATGTTTTGCTGCCATTACCATGGATTTTCCTGCTCACAGCTGGGAAAAGATGTTCCTTGGCTGTTGCGACATCATGGACTGAAACCAGATATAAACACAATCATCCAAAAGCTTTCATGCAAACCCCCCAAGGCTCAAGCAGGGATTGCACTGGGGGGTAGCTGGTGTTGCAGAGCCCTCAGTCGAGGGTCTCCTCAACTTGAAGGACCCTGTTGCAATGGTCATGGCAAAATATTCTTGGTTTCTTTCTCATGTAATGAACGTGCTTGGTTGTGGTCTCCTCTCGGGTTCAAGTGCTTAAATCGTGTGGTTTATTTGTAGCTAAGGCTGTTTCTTGTCCTAGATGTGGACACAGAGGTACCAAAAACTGGGCAGGACTGGAGTGAGTCTCAGCTGGGTTTTACTGGGGCCTGTGTGTCCATTAGATGTGTCTCTGTCCGTGCACGTGTGTCCATGTGCACACGTATGTACAGAGATGATCCCTGGGAATACAGAGGATTTCTGGAATTCAGGCAGCCCAGACTCCCAGGGCCAGCCCTCTGTTCAGCTGTGTTATGTCAGAGCCAAGTCCGAGTGCTTGGGGCAAACAAGGCCCAGAGTTGTCGGTGGTGAGGCCACAGAACCGTGGTGCCTGTGCTCGTTCAAACAGCCAAAAATGAGCCCAAACATCCTTGGTGCTGCTCCCTTCCCCAGCCTTCCTGTTGAGCAGCAGATGGGACTCGCCGGGGCTGCCACGAGCTTTCCATAGGAGCACTGCTGGTCCTGCAGCTCCCCTTGGGACAGGGCCCTGGTGCCAGCAGTGGGAGGATGGACCATGCACAGGTGGGAGTGCAGAGGATCCTCAGCCTGGCCGAGGAGGGAGCCAGCAGCCCCCTCCAGCCCCGTGTCCCCAGTGCCACCGTGGGGTGGGTGACACAGGTCGCTGCCAGGGCACCCTCTGCTCCGTGCTGGTCAGGAATTGTCTGTGCTCACTTGTTTCTTTGCCTTGAAAATCAGGTCTGGCTCGTTTCTGGGGCTTGGCTGATGCTCCTGAACCCCTCAAGCTGCACTTGGAAGCTGCAGCTCAGGGGCACAGGGGGGCAGAGCCCAGCTCCCTAAATTTTCCTGGGAGTGGAGCTGGTTCTGCAGATCTGTGGTGTTCAAATTTTGCCAGGATAAAGCAGCCCTGGGGGATCCCTGTCTTTCCCAGCTGGTGGGACCTCCAAGATCCCATTCATGTCCTGGTGAGCTGCAGGTGAAGGCTTTGTCCTCCTTGGACTTCTCAGCTCACCAGCATCACATTTCTCCCTTGTTCTCTTTGTGCTGGGTAGTTTGGGCTGCACTTTCCCTCCCATGTGTGGCAGCACTGGGAATAGTCAGGTGGAGTTGATCACTCTTTAAGGAGGTTGATGTGCAGAAACTCTGGTAGTGACTGTGTTGGCAGATGTGGTTACAGCTCTTCCCTGGCTGAAGCCTGATTGATGGGTGTCCAGCAGAAGCAACATTCCTTCCCTCTGCAGCAGGTTTTGGTCTGGGCTGGTGATCCAGAGCCATCCCAGAGAGGACAACAGTGTCACAATCAGCTTTCCCCCCGTGGCTGACAGTGGTGCAGCAGGGCCGTGTGCTGCTCCAGCCTTCCTGGAACGCTCGGGCTGCTCCCGAGGTTTCCACATCAGGGCTAATCCCGCTCCCAGACCGCAGCCCGGAGCACTGACTCCAAGGGGAGTTTTGTAACTTGGCCAGGACCCAGATCATGGCAGCATCCCGAAATGGAGCAATACCAGAGGCAGCTGTGTACGGATAATTGAGGGAAGGGTTTGTGGGAAAAATTGCTCCTGGAGAAACCACACAGGCGGAGTGGCTGCTTGTGGGTGCAGGGCACTGTCAGGGCTCTTCTAGTTTGGATTTTGTGTCTCCTGAGAATGGTCCCAGCTGGAAGATTCTGAATCACAGCGTGGTTGGGCAGAAATTTCTAAATATAATCCTGTTAAATAGCAACACTTGGTGCAATAGAAATATGTCGAGTTGTCAGAATTGGAGACCACTGACCTCTTGCTGGGGCAGGGGGAGGCACTGGCAGGTCACAGGTGTGGGGTTGGGGTTTGAATTGAACCCCTCAGCTGGGATGGGTTTGTGTGGTGGAGCCATGCTGGAGAACTGTGGAGGAGCTGGATGTTCATGGTGCCCAGCAGGGTCATGAGCATGGTGATCCTTGGAGACCTGGCTGCACATCCTTGTGCAGCCCCAGCTGCTCCACTGTGTTGTTTTCTGCAGGTCCTGACAAACTCTGGGAAGGGGCATCTGTCCCACAAAAGATTGAAATGCCAACAGCTGCTGTAATTCAGTAACATTATTTAATTCAGTTTTAGTCACTTAGGCTGCAGGATCATTATATTTTGTTACATAGAGAGGATGGGGAGGCCCTGGCACAGGTAGCCCAGAGCAGCTGTGTCTGCCCCAACCTAGAAGTGTCCAAGGCCAGGTTGGGCAGGGTTTGGAGCACTCTGATGTATGGAAGGTGCCCCTTTCCATGGCAGGAGTGGAATGAGATGGGCTTTAAGGTCCCTTCTGTCCCAGTCTGGCATTCTGTGATTCCAGCTTAGGAAGTTTACTTGACTGATGTGTGTTTGAGAGAGCAGCAAGCCTTGCTCAAGCCAGTTGTTGCAGGAGGTCAGGATATGTGGGGTAAGGCAGAATAAATATTTTGGAAAGGTGGAAGAAAGGATGGTTACTTGGACCCAGGCAATGAGTGAGAACAGGAAAGGAGAAGCCAAGCAAAGAGGTGAAGATGTGTCACCTCTAAGACCTTCTGATAGGGAGTGACATCCCCTTTCAAAAGCCAGGAACAAACAGCTAACAGGTCCCCAGGGTGAGGAAGGACTTGGAGCTGGAGGTGAGGCCATACTGGAGCTGTGAGGCCAGGGTGAGCCCAGCTGTGACACAGGTGACAGTGCTTCCCCTCTGCTCTCCAGGAAACACAGGCTCTCCGTTCCCCTCGGTTTGAGCTCTGGCTGTAACAATTAGCACCTCGCACTGCTCTGTCTCAGCAATAGCTAATCTTTGTGAGTGCCCATTGTCAGGGGCTGAGGAAACCACCTGTGTTTGCTGTGCAGGTTTGCAGGGCTGCTGCTGCTCCTGCCGTGTGTACTCACCATGGAAAACCATGGACTTTGCTCTTTGGAGCCGAGCTGGAGCACAGAGAACAATTGCTCCTTGTTCCCCAAACCGGCAGTTTTAGGGCCTAATTGTGGCTCATGTTGGCCAGACAGGTGGAGGTGCAGGTGCTGGGGATGCATTGGTGGAGCAGCCTGGATGCACAGCAGGGCTGGGTTGAGGCTGGGGTGTTTCTGACAAGCTGTGGCTGCCTCATCCCTGGAAGTGCTGGGTAGGGCTTGGAGTAACCTGGTCTATTGGAAGGTGTCCCTGCCCACGGCAGAGGGTGGCACGGGATGAGCTTTGAGGTCACTTCCAACCCAAACCATTCTGGGATTCAGTGGTTCTGTGTGTTGAAAGGCATCAGCTCTTGGTTTTTTCCCTTTGCTTTCCAGAGCTGGGGGACAAGTGTCAAATTATGGGTGTGAGTTATTAATCTAAGGCAATTTTCAAAGATTTAAGACAACATCCTTAAAAGGAGACTGAAGTATTAAAATTTTCATTTTTCACAGGCTTGTTCCTATTCCAACCTTTTCAGACCAAACAAACGTGTTGGATCTGTGCAAATAATGTTGAGGGCTCTGATTGCATTGGGGGGTTCACAGGGGCAGGAGCCTCCAGCCAACTCCCTCCTATTCTGGCATTTAAAGAAGGCTCCACAATCTTTTTTACTCCAAGCTGGCGGGGTACAGGCAGGCTCCAATGCACAGATCGTGGGCATGAGCTCATTTGTTGTGGCTTCAGATTGAGTGGCAGGAGTTTGGCTGCTCTGCAGGAGGGCTGGGACCAGCAAAGGTTGCCATTCCCCTTGGAGATACATCTGGAAATGTTCTTTATTCTTTCTTGTGAGGGTGGGGAGGTTGCCCAGAGAAGCTGCCCCTGGATCCCTGGCAGTGTCCAAGGCCAGGCTGGACAGGGCTTGAGCAACCTGGGCTAGTGGAAGGTGCCCATGGCACAGATATGGATGTTGGGGTGTTGCTCACAGGTTCCTTGAAGCAGGAGGGGTAGGGATGGGAAGTTTAAATGTACATGGGCATCCGTAGGGCTGGTTAATGAGGAGCTGCTCTCCTGCTGGGCCCAGTGTTGGAGTGTGGCAGGGGCTGGAGTCTGTCCGTGGGCTCTGTCCTTGTTCTCTGTGCCTGTCCCAGTTTGCCCGTCGCCTTCACTGGGAGCCTGTCCTGGCTAATGGGTGCCACTGCTCCCACGCTGCCTCCCGGCTGCCCACATGTCCCGGGGTTGAAGCCAGCAGTGCTTTCATCCTCCTCCTCTTCCTCCTCCCTCCCAGGGCCAGATGACAGCCCCTTCCCTTCCCTCCCTCTTGGGACCGTGGCCTTTTGAGGTCCTTCACAGACGTGTTTGGTCTCAGTGTGTGGCTGGGGCTTGGTGTGCCCTGGGCGAAATAAAAACCATTTTCAACTGTTTCCTTGGCCCATGGAGGGGACAGGGAACGACCGTGGGTGGGTGTGCTCGGGGCTGGCTCTGCCATCCCCAGCCAGACTCATTCCACACAGCTCCAGCCCTGCTCCTGGTGCTGTTCCAGAGTCTCCTGTTCCTCCATCCTCTGGGAGGGTGCTCGGGGATGCTGTCGTGGGCTTGACCCCCACCCAGCGCAGGGTGGGCCAGGAAGGCCCCCAGTTCAGAGCAGGGTGACTGGGCTGGATGCCATCCTTGAACTTCCAGGTTTCTCCAAGGGCTGGGACCAGCAGAGCCTTCCCTGCTGGATCCAGCCATCCTGAAACAGCAGGAGCTGCCATACCCAGGCCAGTCCATCCCAGGGCAGGCTCCCCGTCTCTGTTGAGCACTTTCCCAGGGGATGGTGTGGGATCCAGCCTCTCCAGCAGCGGGGTCTGCTGTGGCCAGGCTGGGGGCTGGTGTGCACGAAGCCAGGACTGGCCCCTGGCCAGGGGTAAACAGCTCCTTTGTTTTCCTGGAGAAGTACGAGGGATTATATTCTGTTGAGCTCACTCGGTCTCCCACTTGGTATTGTGCAGCCACATGTAATCAGCTCCTCCGGGGAGCTGAGTTAATTGTTTGTGAAATAGGAAGGGTGCTGGTTGTGTCCTGTAGGGAGGTGAGCTTGAGAGGGGCATGGTGGAAAGGGGGTGGCTCGTCCAGCTCCTAAATTAGGAGGGATTGGATCCAAACTGGCGTTCTGCAGCCCTAGATTTGCCACCCTGCAAATGCTCTGTCGTGAGCTGGGGAAGGCTCTTCCAGCCAGGGATCTGTGCCTCCCCTCTGACTCTTATTAAACGTGCTTAAAAATGAAACGAACTTATTAAACGTGCTTAAAAATGAAACGAAGGCTGGAAGGCTGCGTCGTTGTCGGTAATTGTTGTGCAAATGTGATACTCCCTGCAAGCTGTGGAACAGGCCAGGGCTGTGTTTACCCGGAGAGGCAGCCGGCTTTCCAAGTGTAATGAGTCAGCTCCGCGAACAGAAGGGGCGCAGAATTAATCTGGCATCCGTCTGGCCTTTTCTCAGTTAAACAGGTTTTGGAAGCTCCACGTGAATAGGTGCCTACCCTGGTACAAGCAGCCACAAAGGCTTGGGAGTGGGCACGATTTTTTTGGGGGGGAATACTTTGGCAGCCTGCGGGTCGTGGGGTGCTTTGAGCGAGGCACTGGCGGTGCCTCAGCGTGGGGCTGGGTTTTGGCTGGAGCATGGCCCGCTCCCACCGTCAGCAGAGGTGAAGCTGCTTGGCTTTAATATCTTTTGCAAGGTGTAAATAAATCTCCCTTGCCCAGCCATTCATCTGAATTTCCACCTTTTAGATTTGCAGTGAATATTGAAGGGAATTTTATCCTCTGCTCCTGCCTTCTCCCAGGCACGCACTCCTTTCTCCTGTACCTGCACCTTAATGATCCCCTGTAAGACAAACCGAGGGGAAATAGTTCTTACATTTTCCCAGCTGGCTAACGATGCCTGGCAGTGAGAGATTCCTGGGAATGGCTGGAGCTGCTCCTGCAGGGACCCAAGGATGTGCAGCATGGAGGGGACACTGTGGGCTCTGCTGGGCTGTCCCAAAACTCAGCTGTCCCCGTGTAGAGCAGGGGGCACAGGGAGGTGTTTTCTCCATTCCCAAAGTTTTGTTCTTAAATATGGGTAACAACCTTCCCACAGCCAAGGCAGAGGAGCTGGGCTGGGGAATTGGCTGCCTTGGAAGCCCAGTGTCCTGCTGGAAACAGCAGCACTGTCTGTGCCTGGTGCTTTGGTCTGGGAGTCTGTGCTGCTTCAGGGCTGGGCTGGGGCCCCTGAACCACCTTTAAAAACAACAACAACAGAAAAAACCACAACAACCCAAAGTGTCCCAAGGCCTCTGAGGCATAAATGGACAGAAATTTTTGAAGGGATTTCCAGGGAACTTCTAAATACACGACTTCTCTGTCCTCTCTGAGAATTCCCATCTCCCTGGACAATTTCCTGCAGTTGTAGCTCTGCAGAGCTGCTGCTGTAAGACCTAAGTGGGTGCAATTTAGAGCTGGTAGGTGACAATTACGTGGGAAAAAGTTCCTGTCTGTGCCATTGCAGCCTTAGGCCGAGGAGCCCAGTTGCTGCTGGGGTTGCTGAGGGTCACTCCTCACAGATTCCTCATTCCACTGATGCTTTCCAGCCTCTGGTCTCGGCAGAGGAGAGATTCTTGTTCACCTAAAAGGGCCTTGGCTGCAGCTGGTGTTCCTGAGCCCTGCTGCAGCCCGTGCCTCGCTGTATTTCACATTTCAGACCTCTTTCCAGCCCTGTAACCAGGCAACACCCGAGGAGCAGGAGTGCTTTGTCCTCTCCAGGATGGCTTTCCCAGGCCAAGGTGCAGAGCAGGGTGAGGAGCCGTAACCTCTGCGCTTCCTGCTCCCGTCTCACGATGGCAACGTGTTCCAAAAGTGCATTTTTAATGGAGGTTTTGTAATTTGTTTGGTTCTGCAAGTGTGTCTGGGAATGCAGTGTGGCAAACTGGGGTGCAGGGCTGTCCCAGCCCGGGGTCTGTCCCTGTGTCCCTGCACTCAGGACAGAGCTGCAGCTGCAGGAATCTCAATGTGAGCTTGGAATCAAAATGTGAGCTCGGGGTGATGCTGTGGCTGAAGAGCAGGAGGGCTGTTGCTCTTTAGTGGGGCTTGATCCCTTCTAGGCTGTTCCTTGCATATGAAGCAAGCTGTGTCTGCAGCTGCAGGATCCAGTTTGGAGCTGGCCTCTTCTCCCAGGAAACAAGTGATAGGATGAGAGGAAACAGCCTCAGGGAGGTTCAGGTTGGAAATCAGGAGGAATTTCTTCTTGAAAAGGGTGGCCAGGGAAATGGCAGAGTTCTCAGCCCTGGAGATGTCCAAGGAAGGCCTGGACGTGGCACTCGGTGCTCTAGGCTGGTGACAAGGTTGGGATTGGGATTGGTTCTGGGAGGGATTTTCCAAGCTCACTGATTCTGTGTGATTCCTTGCAGCACCTCTGTTGCTCTCTGGGAAGGTGGCAGGAGCCTGCTGCAGCTTTTCCCACATTTCAGGGCACTCTGCCATCCTGGTGTTGCCATCCAGGGGTTGGGAGGGGGTTTTGTCTTTCCCCCCCACAATGGAGGGATCCTTTTGAGATGTCTGACCTCCCTTTTCCTCTCTCCCAACAGACGGTTGATGATGAGGCGATGGCAGCATAAATGAAGATCAAGTAAGGAAGGCAGAACGATGCCCAAGGGTGGGTGTTCTAAAACACCACAGTCAGAAGATTTCTCTCTCAGCAACGACATGGTGGAGAAACAAACGGGGAAAAAGGTAAATCTTTGGGCCACCTGCCTCCCTTTGGGGGTGCTGCTCCTTGAGCCTGGAGTCTGGGAGCCAAGGCATTGTTTGGTGTGGTGGGAGGTTGCCCTGGGCTCTTACCTGGGGATTTACCTTGGTGTGTTGGTGCTCTGCCAGCTGATGGGGTTGGGTTTATTCCCCTGTGGCTGCAATCCTTCCCTGGAAGTGCTGTGCTCACCTGGACCCCCGTGAGCTGAGCAGCAGGGGATGCTTTGGGAGGTTCTCTTTTGCAAGTTCAGTGTTTTTAGGGGTTTCTGCACTAAGCTGTGGAAGACCTAAGAGATGTGGTGATGGTGCAAGTGTGTGCTGGGTGAGGGAGGAGATTCTCCTCCTCTGGATGGAGATCCAGGTCCTTGTCAGCACTGGTGTGGCTTTCTCCAGCAGCACAGCTGGACCAGGCTCAGCCTGGGAGTTGCTCTGCTGAAATTGCTGCTGCTGGGAGTTGATTTGAGATTGTCTGGTGTGGCTTAGGTGAAACTACTGAGATGAAATCTGAGTTTAAGGATAAATACCTTCACACTTCTCTTCATCCCATTTTGCTCCAGGCATGAGCCCAGTCTGCTCTCATTCAGCTTTTTCTCCCCTTCTCAGTATCAGTCATTTCCAGTCAATAGCTGTGCAGAAAACTGTGCAAATGTTACCTTTAAATAAACATGAAAACCTCCATCTACTGAACTCTGCTAAGGAACAAATCTCATCCACTTCCCTTTCATCTCCTTGCTCCAGTTTCTCAGCATTCTCCTGGGAGTTCCTGCCAGGCCCTGGGAGCTCAAGCTGAGCATGGTGAGCCCCATCTCCATCACTTCCCCTGCAATCCCACCCCAGTGATGGCAGGAACCCCTTGTGTGACTGAGCTCGTTTTATTGACAAAATTAGAAAAAAGCAAAACAACCACCAGGAAAATCCCAGGCAGGATTTGGTTATGAAGCACCTTGGTGGCATCTGCCACATTCCCCTTTCTGTGTCCAGGTGGGCACAGCGTGGGGCTTCTAGGAGGGGGCAAAATCTGGGATTAGGGGCCTTGGAGGGGGAACAGCTGCCCGGTAGCACCGGGAAGATGCCAACATTTACCCTGGCAAAGGAGGCCGTGCCCAGCAGCCCAGGATATGTAAATACAGGCTGGGTAAGAAGCTTAATGCTGGCGCAGGTGCTCGGGGAGGGAGAGGATCAGTGGGAATATGAATCAGCTCCCATTTTATTCCATCCACTCCCGGCAGCTTAAAGGCTGTGTGTTATTTACAGAGCAGGTTTGTCGAGCGGCGCGGGGCACGCCGGGAGGCAGAGTTATCTCCAAATAACTGGGACACAATTCCTGCCTCCCATCCAGAGGCAGGCCTGCCCAGAGTGGCACTCAGAGGGGACAGGACAGAGTTTCTGCTCCTTCAGTTCTGGCTTTTTCAGTGGAGGAGACGCTCACAGGCTCTTGTGTTCCCGGGGCTGAGCTGAGCTGCAGCCCGAGTGGCTTTTGCCCTGTTTCTGGTTAATTCTGAAGCTGAGCTGGAGCAGTGACTCAGGGGAAAAGCACTTCGACCTCCTCCCTGCAGACGCTGCTCTACCTGCCTGTCAGCAGCCGCTGCCTTGCATTTATCTTGCCTTTGTCAACACCTCCAAAGGCCTGGGCTGGGACTTGGCACAGCTTCCCTGTGAGGCTGGAGAGGGAGCAGAGCCTGGGTCGGGCACAGGGGCCTGCCATGGGCACGGGGAGAGCGTGGCAAAGTGCTGCCAACCAAGTGTTTTCCTCTTAATGGGGCCTTAATATCAGTAGTTGATTTTAAACAGGATTTACGTGCCTGGGCTCTGCAGCTCTGGCAGGTGGAGGGGAGTCCTGGTGCTGCAGTGGGCTGAGTACCACAGGGGACAAGGGGCCCTGAGCTGAAGGAAGAGAGGTTTAAATGGCACATTGGGAAGGAATTGTTCCCTGTGAGGGTGCAGAGGCCCTGGCTCAGATGCCCAGAGCAGCTGTGGCTGCCCCTGGATCCCTGGAAGTGTCCAAGGCCAGGTTGGACAGGGCTTGGAGCACCCTGGGCTACAGGAAGATGTCCCTGACTATGGCAGGAGTCAGAACCAGATGAGTTTTGAGGTCCCTTCCAGCACAAACCATTCCAGGCTTCTGTGATCACCAACTTTTGCAGCTGAGTTCTGTTCTCCATCGTGCAGCAGGCTCTGAGGGGAGCTGCCCTGCTCCAGGAGGCTCCTGCTTTGGGCAGCAGGCTGTGAGCTGCTGCCTGGCCATAGCAGAGCTCATTGTGGGAGGACACTCCGGGCTCTCTGCTCCACGGGAGGGACTTAGGAACCAGTGGGATGCAGCCCTGAGAGTGAGGTGCTTTAAAGAGCCTGGCTGAGGGCGTTGGGTGCTCCGTGGTGCTGGGTGAGGAGCTGTTTCTCCCAGGGTGAGTGGAGCCCTTATAAGGCTGCACAAGCCTGCCCGGGGCGGGCGCTGGCAGCCCCCGGGCTCCTCCTGCTCCCTTCAGCCTGAAGGCTTTTGTAAAAATCTGCATGCCATATATGAATAATTCTCCTTTCTGGTCTAGATCCACAGATCCCCGTAGCAGGAGGAGATTACTCATGAGTTAGGCAGAGCAGAGCACCACAGCAAGGGTTATATCAGAAGCATTTCCTGATGGGCCTGGCCTGGCTGTGTGGTTACACCGTGTGCTTGGCACAGCCTTTGCCTCTTTATGGGGAAATGCTCCCTCTTGCACAGTCAAAAGTGCATTTTTGCTGCAGTGAACACCAAGCAGAACAGCACTTACCCTGGTTTTTGCTTGTAGGAGCTGGCAGAGGTTAAAAAAACTTGAGGATTTTCTCCTTCCCCTTCTCCCTTTTTCAGAAAAGGGAACATGGTCCTTATTTTTCACTTCTTCATGAAATCTGTTGTGCTGTCAGGGCTTTCCAGACTGGATGAGTGGGTGCTGGGCTCTGTGTCCAGCACAGAGTCACCCACTGGGCTGTGAAGCCTGCAGGGGTATCTGGGTGTCTGAAGAGATGACATTTCAGTGAAGTTAATCAGCCCATGCTCATCACTGGGTCATATTTCTTACAAACTTTGGTGCCTGGGGCTCACAGGAACCGGGCTTCAGCTCCAGTCACCTCCATGCTCCACATGTTTTATTGCAGCATTGGTAACAACACAATTTCAGAGCTCTGTGTGTGTGTATGTTTTGTACTCTGGCTTTGGGGAGGCTACAAGGGGTCCACATTTAGGGAATTGTTTGGTTTTCACCACGTCCAGCTGCTTTCTGGGTAAAACTGTGTCCATTTTTTTTTTTGTAATGCAGGCTGGGAACCTTCTGCCCCCTCTCCCTTCCTGCTGGCAGAGCCAGGACAGACCCACTGGCGCAGGGAAAGTCCCTCTGTGGCAGCATTTGCTTTTTTGCAGCATGGGTTGTTTACCCACAGCAGGAGTCTGACGTGGGGCACCGGCCTTGGAGCCCTCCTGGGCTTCTCCTCCCGGGCTGCCTGTGCTGGTTTTGTTCATTGCTGCCTAATTTTTACTGACATCACAACCTCAACTGCTCGGAGCTCATTTTGGAGAACAAAGGGCTTTGGGGATTTCCATGGCTGGCAGTGCAAGTCTCTGCATAAGCACTGGGCTGCGAGTCAGGCTCTGTCTGAGCAAGGTGACGGGGCTGGAAATGCAGATTTCTTTGCATGGCTTTGTAAACCATAGAATCGTGGACTGCTTTGGGTTGGAAGGGACTTTAAAGCTCATCTCATCCCTTCCATTAGGTCACATTGCTCAGAGCCCCATCTAAATGGCTCTGTCTCACAGAAATCTGCATCCAAAAAACCCCACAGGATTGTTTTTGCTCTGAGAACTGGCCTTTGGCTGTGTCACAGATTGGTGTCAGGGTCTGTGGTGCTGGTGGGAGAAGCCCTTCCACCCCCACCCTGCAGCATCTCACTGGGTGCCTGCTGGGGCCAGTCCCTGGTGGCTTTGTGCTCCAACCACAGCATCTGAGAGCCACTTGTGATGCATCTTTTCACTTTTGCAAGAGTAGCTCAAGGTGGGTTGTTACTCATACAGTAACTCCACTGCAAGTGTAATGTGGCAGGAGGGGATTTTTTCTGCACTCGCAGCTGCTGGGGCTCTCTTTTGCCAAAGCACCTGCAGAGGGGAACTTGTTGCTGCTGCTGAGCTCTCGACTCCGAGAGAGTCCCAGCCTTGGAGAGCCCAGCTCTTGCACAGGGCTGTTCAAACAAGTTTCTCTGCAGTGTCAGGGCCAGGCTGGATGGGGCTCTGAGAAGCCTGGTGTAGTGGAAGGTGTCCCTGCCCATGGCAAAAAGGGTTGGGATGAGAGGAGCTTTGAGGTTTCATCCAACCCAAACCACTCCAGGATTTTGTGATTCTAATTTGGATTTGTTCCATTCGTGAAACCTGATTCTGATGAGTCTGAGCTGACTTTAAACATGAGAAGACCTAAAAATGAAACCAGGTTTTACTGGAGTAAAGGACGACATTCTTCATTACAGAATTGGAAATAATTAGGGAAGTAAAGCTTAAAATAAGAAAACCAAAACTTTCAGGAATTGGACTCTCCAACTGCCTTGATGTTCCACCCGCTGCTGCAGGCATCCCCAGCAGGTCGCTGCTTTCCAGGGGGAAGCAAAGTCTGGCTCTTCCTTGCTCCAATTAGTAGGAAAGGTTATCGTTGTGCTCCTGCACGAATTAATCTTCAAAGCGGAGCCGGCGCTTCCTTCGCTGCCTGCTCTTTAATTGTGCTGAGCTGAGTGGATCAGCAGCTCCCAGCATGGGGAGGGTGCACAGGAAGCTCTGTCCGAGCCAGGATTCACATGGACACTGCCAGGGCCACGCTGGGCTCACCCTCTGCCCTCACAGGGGTTTTCTCATCGTTCCTCTGCTCTGTGTCTCCTCCGACAGGGAGGTTTTAGCAGCGTGGCAATAACTGTGGCTTTAAACTGACAAAGGGGAGGGTTGGATGGGGTATCAGGGAGAAATCCTTCCCTGCTATCCCATCTAACCCTGTGAGGGTGGGCAGGCCCTGGCACAGGTGCCCAGAGAAGCTGTGGCTGCCCCTGGATCCCTGGAAGCATCCAAGGCCAGGCTGGACAAGGGCTGGAGCACTCTGGGGTGGTGGAAGGTGTCCTGCACATGGCAGGGCTTGGAACGAGATGGACTTCAAAGTCCTTCCAACCCAAACAATTCTGTGATTCAAACTTCTAGAACGAGCTGCCTTTTTACCTGTCCTGCCCTTTTTCTCCTCCTGAGTGCACGGAGATCCCAGGCAGCATTAATCCAGCAGAAATCCTAGCTGTGTGTCTAAGAGCATCACCCAGATGCTTCTTGAACTCTGACAGCCTTGGTGCCCTGACTGCTTCACCCTGCAGGAACCTCACAGACTCCTGTCTGAAGTGTTCACAGATGCCTTTTATTCAGGCACATAGAAGGAAAAGTTCAGAATGTGAATGACCACGGTGGAAAAAGGTGCATTATTTATTTGGTGGCTTTTTTTTCAGGAAACATACACATTTTATTTTATTCCTTTGATAAAATATTTCACAGACTCGTAGAACTAGGACAGACCAGAGTACCTGCTCACAACACAACATTCCTGGCAGGTGATGGAAGCTCCCTGGCCTCATTGCCACCTCAGAGCAGTAGAAGTGGCATCATTTGTTAGTCTGAACTATTTTTGTTCACCTCAGAAAGCATAAAGCAAAAGCTTTTCAATCTGGAGGGTTTAAAGGAAATGCTGGAGTGTTTATTTTGGCTGTGGGGGCTCTGTCCCGTCGCTCCAGGGCCAGTGCTTGGCAGGGCTGCCCTTGCTGGGGCTCCGAGCGTGCCTTGGCTGCCTCCCACCACAGAGCCCTGTCAGGCAGGTTTGTTTCTCTTGCTTTACCAAAAAAGGGATTCCCCAACCCATTTCCTTCCTCCTCACTGGAGCGCAGCGAGGCCGGCCCCGGGGCTGTCACGCTGCCCGTGGCACAGGGATGTGCAAACACATCACATCCCCCTGGGGTGAGCCAGGGGCTCCTCACATCCCCCTGGGGCAAGTCAAGGGTTCCTCACATCCCCCTGGGGCGAGCCAGAGGCTTCTCACATTCCCCTGGGGCAAGTCAGGGGCTCCTCATCCCCCTGGGGTGAGCCAGGGGCTCCTCACATCCCCCTGGGGTGAGCCAGGGGCTCCTCACATCCCCCTGGGG
>VYXF01006764.1:40613-67330 GCA_013397295.1 Polioptila caerulea | reverse complement strand
CAGGGGCTTCTTATGTCCCCCTGGGGTAAATCAGGGGCTTTCACATTCCCCTGGGGCAAGTCAGGGGCTCCTCATCCCCCTGGGGCAAGTCAGGGGCTTCTCTTGCTTCTGGGGCTGAAGTGTGGGCTCCAGACACACGGAAAGAGGAAGGAGCACACGGTGACAGTGACACTGCAGTCCTGTGACTGCTGGCACTGGGGCCACCTGCCAGGGCCAGGCAGTGGGACTGTGCCTCTCTAAACAAGGGAATGCTCTTAGGTTGGCTCTTCTGAGCTTCCAGCCACGCTCTGGCATGATTTGGTGTGCTGAGGTTCTTGTTTTTAATCTCACTCTGCCTCTAAAGCGCAGGGTCTGGGTTTTGCTGGGTTGTTGAAATCAGATCTGTGACAGAGCCGCTTGTGCTGCCCTTGTTGTTCGGGCAGGGGCACAGTGGTCAGTCCAGAACTGCTCACTTAAAATAATCCTGTTCCTCACATACAAAAAACACAGGGTATGACCTGGGGCTGTGCCTGCCTGGCACGCTGGGCTCCTGGAGTTTGAGCTGGGAGCCAGCTCTCCCTGGTCATGTGAACAATCTCACTTGTCTCAGTACCTGTAACTTTGTCTGGGATGTTCATTCAAAATCTCTTCCTGCTTTTGAGCAGGTCGCAGTTCACAATAAAATCCAGACCAGCCCAAACAAGCAGGACTGATACAAAGCAGGAATGTTTCATTCTTGTGTGGTTGCATTTGGAAATCCTCAGTTCCCCCATCCCAGCCTGCCCTCCCTCCGTGCCCGCAGCCTCACGCAAAGTGCTGGCTTTGTTTTCCACATGAATTAGTTGGAATTTGGGTTGGAAATTGGGTTGGAATTTGGCACCACACTGCAGCCTTGATTGGCCTGGCTCTTCTCTGGTAGTGGTAGAGCTTTTCATCTTGGTGTTGGCAAACCCTGGTGCTGGAAATCCACAGCAGAAAGGGAAGGGACGTCGTATGAGGCCAGTGCAGGATTTGGGGAGTCAGGTGAGCTCAGTCTGGAGAAGGCTCTTGTTGACCTTGGTCTCTTTTCTTTCCAGGATAAAGATAAAGTTTCTCTAACCAAGACTCCAAAGTTGGACCGGAGTGATGGCGGCAAAGAGGTGAAAGAGCGAGCGACCAAACGCAAGTTGCCTTTCACTGTCGGAACAAATGGAGATCAAAAAGACTCGGATACAGGTACAGAAATGCCACATTCCACCCTCAAACCCTGGCTGCTAGGGAGCACACGGCATCCAGTGTGCAGCCAAGCCATATGGAAGTGTTGTACCAAATTCCCTGTATTTTTTAATTGAAGGAAGAGGCACGTGGGCAAGGGGCTGGGTAACTGCTCTGCTCCACATGTGCACGTCTGTTCTCAGTGATGTTCTGAGGTGGGTTAAGCCATGGCTGTGTAAGGAGACCCCCCTTCCTTCAGCTCATGTCTGTTCTCCTTGTTTCTCACTGTCCCAGTTCAGGAACTGTGGCTGGGACAAGCCATGGAGCAGGGCCTGCTTGTGAGAACTTGGAAAACAAGGAAGTAAAGCTGAGTAGTCTTTAAAAGAAAATCAGGAAGTAGAATCTGGTCAAGCAGGTCAGTCTTGCAGCAGAAGAGTGGCTGGTGCATGAGGCTCCTGGATGGGCTGTTGGATTTGTTTGCAATTGGGAAGAGCTGTCACAAAGCTTTGGCATAGAGAAAATGGTTTTGTTTGGTTGTAAGGGGCTGAGCTGTGGATTTCTGGACAAGGGTTTGTGTGGGTCCTTCCTTCCTAGGAAATCTGCATTTGAAAATAGTTCTGGTCAGGTAAAGCTCAGTGATTGTGTAAAGAGATAAAACAGGCTGAAAATTTAGAATATGCCTGGAAATGGTACAAGGGCTGTATTTGGTGGTGCTGTGTGGTGAGCCTGGGAGGTGGCCTGGTGTGGGATGTGTCTCCTGTGGTTCAGGAGTCAGGAGGGCAGTGAAGGGCCAGGAGTGCCCTGCAGCACTGAGGGCTGTTCCACAGGCAGGACACGAGGCAGTGACGTGTCCTGAGGGTGGCCCAGTGCTTCCATGAGTTTGTGTTCCTGAACTCCCTGTCTGGGGAGAAAGCTTCCAAACATTCATTAATTCTCTTAAACATGTTGGCCATTTGCAAGGTTTTGGGTTGCTCTGGTGTCTCCCATGGGGGGTCACCTTTGCAGGGGTGGCTGGGGCCAGGCAGAGCTGATGAACCAGAGCTGGAGCTGCTTTTTGTCGAGGGTGTTTGTGCCACGTTCAGTACTGGGTTGAGAGCTGAAGCCCAAACTCGCTGCAGGGCTGTCTGACCCTCGTGACAGCTGGAATGTCACGGCAGGGATCTGCTTTTCCCAGGGCTCCATCTCTCTCTGGCTGCAGAGATGTTGGAAATGTTTGCACTGGCAGCAGCGAGAAGGAAACCAAATGCAAGAGGAGAGCAGAGAGAGCTGCTGGGAGAGGCTGTGGCTGCTGGGTGGGAGCAGCAGCCCATGAGACCCCCCCAGCTCAGGGGCTCCCCTGTTACCCCTGTGCTTCCTGCGTGATCTTATCTCTGGACACGACTTCCCCTTCCTCTGCAGAGCTCTTCCCCTTCCTCTGCAGAGCTCATCCTTCCTGGGGAAGTGGCTGAGCTGAGGGGTAGCAGCAGCCCAGCCCCCAGAGGAGATCCAGCGGGGGTCATGGCACTCACAGACCTATTTAAAGACAAACTGGGCTCTCACAAACTCTGGGAAGGTGTAGGGGCTGTGTAGGTGAGTCTCAACAACCTGGGGAGCAAATGACTCTGGGTTGGAGATCCCAGCAGGGTCAGTGTGCACAGTCAGACTGGGCTTAGCAGGAGCCTGTTTCTCTTCCCTGACGTTGTTTACTCCAGGAATCAGATGCTGGAGATGGAGAAACACTTAGTGGAGATAGGAACAGGCTTCTGGCACCTTGCTCTGCTCTTGCACCACCCCACTGTGACTGTTTCAAGCCTGTCTGGTCCTTGGCCTGGCTCGAGGTAGGGGCAGGTGCAGACGTGTTTGTGGTGCTCAGAAACTGCACGTTCCAGGGGTGGAGGGGTCCCCCAAGGCTGTGCTGGTGCCTCACCTGCCCACCTGAGGACACAGGTGTGACATGCAGGACGGGCTTTTGTCTGGAGCAAAGGCTGCCATCTGCCCACCCCACGTTCCTGCAGCAGGGGGAGGCTGCTGCTGCTTGTTCAGCCCCTCAGCTTTGCTCCCAACCCTCAGAGAAGCAGGATTGCACCATGGCTGACCCCGGGTGGTTTATGTAACATGGTCCTGCTTCCCAGGCCATGTCCATGGGCTGCTGTGTGTGCATGAGGGGGTGTGCCAGGATGTTCCAGAGCCATGTGGAATTCAGTAAGGACGTGGGAGCTAGCAAAGCTCTCTCTTTGCCTCTTGTGGGGTATTTTTCTTCTCTTCAAGTGTTTAAACAATAGCGTGGATCCTCATCCTGATGTGTTGCAGTGACTCACTTTCCTTAGCACGGTGTGTGTTGCTTCTTTCCCGGGTGGCTCTGGCTCAGCCTTGACGTAGGTGCTCCATATGTGGGGTGAGAAACATCAGAGGTGGGTTTGTCTCCTGTGGAAGGACAGCACAACCCAACCTGGCCAGGTGTGGGGCAGCAGCTGGTGCTGCAGAATGACTGGGGGGTAGATGGGATATTGGGAACGAATTCCTTCCTGTGAGGGTGCTGAGGCCCTGGCACAGGGTGACCAGAGGAGCTGTGGCTGCCCCTGCATCCCTGGAAGTGTCCAAAGCCAGACTGGACAGGACTTGGGATAGTGGAAGGTGTCCCCCCCATGGCAGGGGATGGGACAAGGTGAGCTTTAAGGTCCTTTCCCTCCTAAACAATTCCAGGATTCTGTGGTGTGGGCTCCCAGAGGCACTACTGGCCAGCACTGTACTGAGCACGTGGTTTGGGTGCAGTTGGTTCAGAGCTAAATCTTTTAAAATAATCTTTTTCAAAATGGTTTCTAGAGCAACAATTCTGGCTCTTGGGTTCCTCAGAGTTAACTAAATAAACTGTCTTTAGGAAAAAAAAAAAAAAATGGCATCGAGCCGTGAGCCTCCAGACTGTGCATGTTACAGCTCTGGCACTGTGGGAGCAGCATCCCTGCGCCTCAGACTTCTCCTCCTTCCTTCTCCTTCCCTCCTGTGGCATCTCCCCACATCCACGGGCTCTGCCCAGAGCCTACGTGCTGCCAGATGAGCACAGCCAGCTCTTCTCCCAGCAATTCCAGCCGCGTGCGAGGCTCCGCGCGGCCCCTCGGCCGTGTGCCGCGCCGGGAGGGGGCTTCAAACCCGGCAGAATTGGCTAATTGTGGTATTAACAAACAGGCAGAGGGCGAGCAGCAGGGAGAAGGGAGCAGTCCTGCTGGGAAGGCACCTGGCAGGAGAGGTGGGCACGGGCGGCTGGCGCAGCGGTGCCGAGGCTGCGGCGCTGAGCCACGGCTGAGTCACGGCTGACTCAACGGCACCAGACTGCCGGCGTGGGGCCGGGCACTCCCCACCTGCCTCGGGCTGTGGCGGGATGGATCCGCAGCAGCAGGTCCCTCTCTGCAGACTGGGACAGGGAACGCTGCTGGAGAGCAGCTGTGAGGTGCACGGAGCACAGAATTCCGTGTGCCCGCTCCTGCTGCGGGTGCTTTCCTTAGCTGGATGTCACACTGTCACTTGAGTCCCTTGGCTTGAGGTGCAGCTGTGGTTTCCAGGCCTTTAGTCATCAGCAGGGAGAGTTGGGGCTCAAGATGCATCTCGGAGCACGCTGAGATAATTTTGGCCTGTGACAGCTCTCCCTGGGAGCTGGGAAGGCCTGAGTGAGGCTGGGTCAAAGCTGGTGGTCCCCAGCAGTGCTGGGTGCCCTGCTGTCCTTGGGGTCCCACTGCCTCCCTGAGCACCCAACTGCCTCCCTGTGTGTTCCTGTCCCTCCCTCTTTGTCCAGTTCTCTCCCTGTGTGTCCGTCTCCTTCCCTGAGTGCTCTTGCAGGAATAAGGGAGACAGAAACCCCCAGCAGCTCTCCAAGCTGGTCTGTGCTTATCATCCTTTCCAGGCTCCAAGGGCTCTCCTGGTGCCCAGGGCTGATTCCGGGGGCTTGTGGCCGGCCAGGGAGGTGCTGTGGTGGACGAGGGCCAGTGTGAATATGGTTGGCAGGAGCTGGCCTTGGAGCTTCAAACTCCTTCTGTCTAATCCCCCGAGGTTGTTACGTGACGCTAATTAGTAGGTTAGAAAATGCTTGATGAATCAGCTGACCCAAACCACCCTCTCCCGGAGCCGGCTGCTGCTTGCCTAATGCTGGAGTGTTTGGAGTGACACGGCATGGGAACGGGCTCGTTAGTCCCGAGCCGGCAAGGCTGGCGAGGCAATCCGTGAGAAGCAAATTGCTGGCTTATTAAAAAAGGCATCTGCATCCCAGGGTGGTGTTTGTGCCGTTCCCCGTGCCTGGCTGCGCTCCGGTGTGTGCAGCTGGGGGCTCGGAGGGGCTGCGCTGCAGCGGGGCTTTTCTTTGCTTGTGTCATTTCAGTCCTTTGACTAAAATAGTAAGAAACTGTTCTCACCTAGCAACCAGGGAGAGAGTGAATGTCAGAGCTTCTCCCTTCCTAGCTGGGCTCCATAATGCCAGTACAGTGTGGAGAGCCTGGCACACACCAGCCTTCAGATCACCCTGAGAAACTCCCCGTGTGCAGCAGCCATCTGGGAAGGGCTGTGCAGAAAACCAGGTCGTTTTATGACGGGAGCTGCCATAAATCTCCCTCCTCCCCCCTCATCACCTCCTTAACATGCAGAGGGAGAGGTTGCAGTGTTCTGTGTCTCTGTGAACCAAAAATCTATCAATGATGGCTTTTTCCTTAATACAAGAGCTTTTATCAGCGCTGTCTGCAGAGTGTCCTGGCCCCAGCTCCGGGAGGGGAGGGCTGGCCAGAGCCTTCCTCCCCCGGCCTCCCTCCTCCAGCTCTTTATATTTCGTGGGAAATGAACGCTCTGGACTTGAAAATTGGTCTTGCTCTGAATAATTCACTTTTAACATGGAGATTGTTGTTTGTGATGAAGGCTCTGGGTTCCTCTCGCAGCACATTGGGAGCCAGTGGCCACTCTGGGAAGGAGCTGCTTTTACACATCAGGGCACAGCTGTGGGGTCTGGTCTGCAGTGTAGGGAGGACACCTGGATTCGGACCACAAGGCTGTCACACAGTGTTAAACCTCTCTAGTTAAATTATATTTTAAAATACTGCAGCCAGTGGGGTCGGGCCCTGCAGATCCTCATCCCCAGGGAGCCCAGCTGAGCACTGGGGGTGGTGGGCTCAGCTGCACACAGTGACCTGACATGGTTATAAAGGGGCTTGTTCCTGCTGCTGGCACCCTTTCTCTGCTCCTGACTCACAGCCAAGGCCTCCACCATCCTTTCCAGCAGTGTGGGATGAAGCTCTGGCTCTGGTCCTCCATCCTTCGGGTGGGAATGAACTCCCCACTCTATGGGAGCAGCTCAGGGTGCCTTCTGTCAAGGCAGAGCTTGCTTTTCCTCTTGTTTTCCTGCTTGGCACTGGGTTGATGAACCAGATCACCTCCTGGCTGTGCCCCTGGTCCATTGGCTCCAGTCCCATGACCTCCTGGTGCCAGTGTCCTCCCTGCCCGAGCCGTGTTCCTCTGCATTCCAGGGGCCTCCTGCTCACCCTCCTCTGAGCTCTTCACCGCCGAGTGCTCTGGCCTGTCCTGCTGCCCTCTCTTGTTTGTCCACCTGTGCCATGGTGCTGCTTCCCATTCCATGCCACTCCTGCCACCTCCAGCCTTCCCCTCAGCCTGCTTGTCCCTCAGTTCCAGAGTGCCCCGGAGCCCTGGCATGTGGTGGGACCGTGGTCAGCCTTTCACCTCCTGAGTCACGGGCCCACACTGCAGGTGCCCTGTGAGCCTGGGAGCGCATCCTGAGGCCGCGGTGCCGGGCTGGACCCGCTCTCCTCTCCGCTGCTCCGAGCCAACATGCTCCAAAATGTTTCCTGCCCTCCGAGTTCTGCAGCAGGAATGAGTCACGCTTACGCAGGCTGGGCCGGGCTGGGGGGAGCGCAGCCCGCCTGCTCTCCCGGGGGTGCAGTGCAGTCTCTGTTGCTGTCTGTGCCTCTCTAATTTATTCCTATTGATCTCCTGCTCGGGCTCGCTCGGCGCAGCAGCGCTTGCAAAGCCCCTCTCGCCGGTGAGCCGGCGCTCGGCGTGGCCGTGCGGTGCCGAGGCCTTCAGCACGAGCTGCTGGTTTGGAAATGGTGTTTTTCCTCAGGGTTCCACCTCCCGTGCGTGTGTTGTCATGCCGAGCAGTGGGAGCAGATGCTTTCTGCGTTACAGGGCGTGCTGCGTGCGTGGGGACCGAGGAGCCGCGCGGCTCCGGCGTCCCCACGACCTGCCAGCGTCTCACCGTGCGTTGGAGAAACCTCTGAGAGGTTTTCCATCACCGCCCTGCTCTCCTGCTGCCCCTCTCCGTTTCAGCTGGGGCTGGGTTCAGCCTGTGTCTGCACACAGAGCCAGCCCAGCAGCGCTGAATCCCTCCCAGTCTGCCCTGGGATCCCTGCGGAGCTGCCGGGGCGCTTCCAGCAGCCCCGGATTTGTGCTCCCCATTGCAGCACTGCCTGGAGCCTCATGTGGGCACGAGCACCACCCTCAAGCTGATGCTCAAACCCCTTTGTCCTGGGAATCTGCTCCTGCTCAGCCTTTGCAGCCTCTCGGGCTCCGTGTGATGAAAGGCAGGAGCAGTTCCCGGCTCAGCTCCTGCTTTCCCCTTTAAGCCTGCGCACGCGGTTCCTGCTGGCGTCAGCGTGAGGGAAGAGCCGAGCAGGATCCCCGAATTAAACCAGGGCTGATGCTCGGGAGGGTTGCAGAAGGGCTGAAGCAAGCAGCAAACAAGCTGCTTTAAAAATAGCTGCATGGAGGTGTGGCTCATCCCAGGCTCATGGAGCATCCGTGGGCTGCCGTGGTCTTCCTCCCACTGGGATCTGTGTGCACGGTCCAGCCACCGCCGCTGCTGAGGGCTCCCTGCCTGCTCACCCCCCTGTATCTCTTGAGTTTGTGCTTGCTGAAGGGGTTTTAGTGTCAAATAAGCTTTTTTCTGTCAGCTGAGGTGGATAATGCTGGGAGAGTTTCTCTCCAGTCGCTCCATGTTGCTGCTAGGTGTTCCAGAGGCACAGGAGCAGCCTGCCAGAGCAGGCAAGCTCAGATTTCTGTGCAGGGACCCCTTCAAATCTGCTGCAAATCTGGTTCTGGGTAAAATCCTCTGGGCTGAAATAATACACGTGCAGCTCTGGGAGCCTGGGACCAGCCAGGGCCGGGAGAGCCAGCCCAGTGCCAGGCAGGGCTCTCACCCTGCTGAGGCTCAGGATGGCAGGTGGATGATGGGAGCTGCTCTGTCTCCATCCTCTGCTTATGTTTCACACCCAGTTAAGGATCTTGCTGAATCCACATTCCCTGAGGATTGTGCCACGCAGGGAGCCAGGAGCTGCCATGCTGCCCACACCAGGATGCCAGCACTGGAGCCATAGAACCACGGAATCATGGAATGGTTTGGGTTGGAAGGGAGCTTAAAGATCCTCTCCACCCCCTGCCATGGGGGCAGGCACACCTTCCACTGGGCCTTCAGGGTAGGTTGTCACACCAGGTTGCTCCAGGTCCCATCCAGCTGGCCTTGAACCCTTCCAGGAAGAAGCACGAGCCCGAGTCCTCAGCTGCCTCCCCATAGCGAGCGAGAACGCGGCAGCCGCTTTCCAATTTATTTTTATCTTGTTGATCACATGCTTTGTAATGTTAAATGTTCTGTGGAGGAGGAAATTTCTGCAACTGCAGAATGAATAGGAGTTTAGGGGGTTTCGGTTGAACTTGATAATCAATTTTTGCAAATCCCAGGCTCGTGCTGACAACCTGCAGCAGCCAAGGGATATTAATGAAAATGTTCCCATTCTAATTGTGGCTCCGTACGTGCGGAGCAGCCGTGGGCACCGTGTACTTCAGGGACTCTGCTCGGTGGCACCAGGCAAGATGTGACCCCTCGAGCGTCTGCATGCCTGGCTTTGGGGCATGACTGGATGTGACCAAGGCTGGGGGAAGCCAGGCCTGGCTGAGCAGGGTTTAAGCAGCTTAGAGGGTCTGAGGAGGAGCAGGGAGGTGCTGCACACATGGCCCAGGTGTCCCTGTGTCCCCTGGCAGGACACACAGGGCAGCAGCGTGGCTCCTGGAGCCACCCCAGCAAAGTTGTCTTCCCGTAAGCACACTGGATTTAATTTTATTTTAAGCCATTAAAAAACTGTCCTAGTATCTGATTTCATCTTCCAGCTCTGTTACAGCTGCCAGGATGGCCAAAATGTGGTTTCAGAGTAGTCTGGGATTTGCCTTCAATGCAGACATGTTTCCAGGACTTGCATTTCATAGAATTATGGAATGGTTTGGGTTGGGAAGGACCTTAAGGCTCATCTCATCCCACCCCTGCCATGGGCAGGAACACCTTCTCCAGACCAGGTGCCTCAAGCCCTGTCCAGCCTGGCCTTGGACACTTCCAGGGATCCAGGGGCAGCCACAGCTGCTCTGGGCAATGAGCAGAGGGCTTTGAAGAGGGGTGGCTGTGCTCTCTGGTTGAGGGATTCCCTGGAACAGTCATTATTTCTTAAATGTACAGGATCCCAAGAGCAGGGGTGGATGGAAATCACCTGCTCCAGGTGGGCCCTGAGCAGCAGAGGTTGGCAGCTCTGTGCACTGTGCCCAGAAAAGGTTTCTGGGGCTGGCTGTGCCTCAGCCGCGGAGCTGTGAGAACATCCCCACACGCTGCTGCCCTCGGCTGCCAGAGACCTTTCCTCGGCTGCAGTTTGGTGGGTGAAGGAAGAACCCTGTGCTGTGGTGCTCAGTCTGGTGGCCGTGTGTGACCCCATCCCTTGGCAGTTCCAGCTGACCCGCTGGACTTTGTGCAGAGGCACCACAGGCTCCGTCCCCTGGCCGTGTGCCCGTGACCCACATGGAGCCTGGCAGAGGGGGCTGAGCAGAGCTGGGGAGAGGCTGCAGGGTTGTTTCTTCTGGTTATGGTGAAGGTACTGAGGTGCCTTCAGGTTGCCCAGAGAAGCTGTGGCTGCCCCATCCCTGGAAGTGTTCAAGGCTGGGTTGGACGGGGCTGGGAGCAGCCTGGGCTGGTGGAAGGTGTGCTGCCCATGGGGGTGGGACTGGATGAGCTTCAGGGTTCCTTCCCACCCAGCCATTCCATGGTTGTGTGACTGTGGTTTGGGCGTGGTTGCACTTGGTCTCTCAGCAGGAGCTGCCTTTGCAGCGGGATGATTTAGAAGACCAAGTATCAGGCTGGGATTTGGGATGACAAGCCAGGCACATCTGGGGTTTCTTCCTCCCCTCCCTTCCCCTCCTCTCGTGTTTGTCTGGGATTTTTTTAAGAGGGTTGCAGAAGATCTGAGGGCAGGTGGGTGCTCTGGGCCAGATGAGAGCAGCCACTTTGGGAAGAGGGAACCAGCCTGGTGCTCCCCACACCTGTTTGGCTGCAGCCTCCTTGCTTTGATGGTGGTGATGATGATGATGGGTGTGATGGCCACATTTCTGAGCTGTCAGCCTGTATCTTTCAGCTCTCCTTGTTGCTGCTGTTCAGTGCCTCCAGCTGGGTCCGTGCTGTGCTGGTGTCAGTCTGAGCAGGCTCCTCCAGGCACCCTGGCATGGCATGGAGGCTCCCAAAGCAGGATGGCAGGTGCAGCACTGGCTGAGGCCCCTTGAAGGGTCCATTCCCTCTTTCCTCTGCTGCTCTTTGATGGTGGAGGAGAATGGGAGGCTGTTGGAGGAGCAGGAGTGGGGCATGTCCTGGCTGCACTCTCAGCCCTGTGAGCCTGGGTGGCTGCTCCAGGTGCCAGTGCAGGGATCCATCTGTCACCACGGGGATCCATCTGTCACCATGGGGATCCATCACCCAGCACAGGGATCCATCACCCAGCACAGGGATCCATCTGTCACCACGGGGATCCATCACCCAGCACAGGGATCCATCACCCAGCACAGGGATCCATCTGTCACCGTGGGGATCCATCACCCAGCACAGGGATCCATCACCCAGCACAGGGATCCATCACCCAGCACAGGGATCCATCTGTCACCGTGGGGATCCATCACCCAGCACAGGGATCCATCACCCAGCACAGGGATCCATCTGTCACCGTGGGGATCCATCACCCAGCACAGGGATCCATCTGTCACCATGGGGATCCATCACCCAGCACAAGCTTTTTGGACCTGTCAGTGCCACGCTCAGACGGGGCCGTGGCTTTCGGCTCCAGTGACACTCATGGCTCGTGTCCCTGTGTCCTTGTCCCACAGAGAAGCAGGGTCCCGAGCGGAAGAGGATTAAAAAGGAGCCCGCCACCAGGAAGCCTGGGCTGCTCTTCGGCATGGGCCTCTCGGGGATCCGGGCAGGGTACCCGCTCTCCGAGCGCCAGCAAGTCGCTCTCCTCATGCAGATGACAGCAGAAGAGTCTGCAAACAGCCCAGGTGAGCCTGGGGAGGGGCTTTGTTCTGAAGGGTGGGCTCAGCCTGGGCTTGCAGCTCCCAAACGTCTGGGGTTCCCGGGGTCACCTGAGGCACCTGAGCTGCCACCCCTGGCATGGCACAGGGGGCTGGTTTGCTGCTCTCTGGGGTCTCACTGCTCCCACAGGGCTCTGCAGGTTACTCCAGGTGTGGTGTCACTGGGATCTGCATGTGGCTCTTCCTGCCCTTCCTTTTCCCAGTGTCCCAATCCAGGCCTCTGCCCTGGCTGCTCAGCTGGAGCTGTGGTTCCATGGGAGCCTCCTCCCTCTCAGCTCTGTGCTCCCCACTGGCCTCTCAGGCTATCTCAGTAAAGGAGGATTGTGAAAAAAGACAAAATATCATCCTCTGTCGGTTTTTAATGTTTCTTCTCTTGGAAAGGGATAAGATATGTAACCACCACAGCTGTAACTTGAGGTGTGGAGCAGCTGTTAGGTGTTTATCATGGATTTTGTGTTCTAGTAATTTTTATCTGTTGCAAACATGCCCCCCCCCCTGTTTTTTGGAGGCTCTGTGCTGTCCGTGTGCTCACATCCGCATCCTACACACAACACTGCAGCTTTTAGCCAAAAAAACACCAGTCTCGTTGGTTATGCTGCTGTTATATGGGAAAACTAAAAGGGAAAAAGCTGCAGAGCATTCCAGTGTTCTCCCAGGAAATGCAGTCTCCTCCCAAGGCCGTCAGACCTCACATGGGCTTGGTTAAAAGGCCACTTCCCTGGGGAATTGAGGTTCGAGGGTAAGGAGCTGCATTGTCTGCTCCCAGGTCACGGGATTGCCCACAGCGTTTGCCAGGGCTGCAGCTCTCCAGTGGGTCTGGCAGCCCGTGGTTCCCATCTCCGTGGGACACACACAGGCTGCTCTGTTCACATCCCCTCCAGAGCTTGGGTTGCCTCTTGCTGCCTTGTGAATATTTTGGGAAGAGCCGAGACCAAACGTGATGCACGAGCTCCCTCTAAGGGCTCAGCAATCCTGCTCAGCAGTCCCTGACGCTGTTCCTCTCCTCCCCGCAGTTGACACAACACCAAAGCATCCCTCTCAGTCTACAGTTTGTCAGAAGGGAACTCCCAACTCTGCCTCCAAAACCAAAGATAAAGTAAATAAGAGAAACGAGCGAGGAGAGACTCGGCTGCATCGCGCTGCCATCCGCGGGGACGCCCGGCGCATCAAGGAGCTCATCATCGAGGGTGCAGATGTCAATGTGAAGGACTTTGCAGGTAACAGCCCAGGAATCCCAACTTTTTTTCCCACCTGGTTGCGTGTTCCACCTCCAAGAATGACTCCCACCAGAAAAAGCAGTTTGTTTCTAACACGGGGTTGCGCCTTGGAAAGAGGGGCTTGCAAGAAATCGTGATTTTGCTCTGTAAGAAAACACAAAAAAAACCCCAAAAAGCCGCATAAAAAACATCCCCCAACGCCTCAGTTTTCTTGTTGGAGTTTGGGAGCAGAATTCCCAGGCTGTGCAAGTTTGCTTGGGGTGGTGAAGCTGGGCTGGGCAGGATCCAGAGAATCCCTGGAGCTGTTGTGGCTCCACACTCCAGAACTGACCAGGCCACTCCTTCTGCCCTTCCACGGGGATGCCGTGTTGGAAGTCTGGAGGGGGATTTGCAAAGGGAGGTGGTGGGCTGGTTTAGCTCTATTTTTACTTAAAATAGAAGGAATTATGTGCACAGAAATACTGCTGAGAGTGGGTTTGTGAAGTCATCGCTCTGGAGTTGGGGGGCTGGTGCCTGTGAATTTTTGGGAGTTGTTTTTAAGGATTGAACGTGGGGGTGCTGCTGATGGGGAGGGAATGTGAAGGGCAAGGTTAGGCTCCCACCAGGCACCCAAGTTGGAGGAGCTGTTGACCATCCTGACCCTCAGCTCAGGAGTAGTACCACCTCCACCTCCTCCTCCTCAGCAGTGCTGCCAAGCTCCTGCTTAGGGTGGTGGGATGAGATGGGAGCAGCCCTGAGTCCTGCAGGGAGAAGGCAGCCATGGGATGCTGCTGAAGGGGTGATGAAGGTGCTGTTCAGTGGGGCTGGATCAGCTTCTCTTCAGCACGTCCGAGAGCTTGACTTTGCTCTTTGCTGTTCTCTTCTCATGATTTTGGGGCTATAAATAGATGTGGCTGTTCCTGCACCCGTATGATTAATCCCAGTGCCAGACTGAAGTATCAGTTGTGATTAATTCCGGGCACAGGTGCCCCCTCCAAAGGCTCCAAGTGGAGGTAGCGGAGCGCGCTCCCACGGCGCTATCAGCAAAACACCGGAGCAGCCGCGCTGGGGAACTTCAAAACAGGCTCTGCTTAAAAATAGTCTGTTAGAACATGGTAAAATATTTTGTTCTCTGCTCTTCAGAGATTTGTTTGAGAGCTGGAGCTGCCGTTGCTGGGGAGGCACTGCTGTTTGGTTCCCCCCCCGAGCCCAGGCTGGTGTTCCTATTTGGGGAGCACACAGAAAATCTGTGTGGGGGCTGTCCTGGGCCCTGTCTGCAGTTCTGAGCTCAGGCCTGGTCTGGGCATCAGGGTTCTCGTTCAGAGGGATTGGAACCTAAAGCCAAACCTAAAGGAGCTTAAGAGAAGGCTGGAGAGGGACATTTCTCAGGACCCTGGAGGGGCAGAACAAGAGGGAATGGCCTTAAGCTGACATAGGGCAGGGTTGGATGGGATATCAGGAAGAAATTCTTCCCTGTGAGGGTGGGGAGGCCCTGGCACAGGTTTCTCAGAGAAGCTGTGGCTGCTCCATTGGCTGGAAGCATTGAAGGCCAGATTGGAGCAACCTGGAATAGTGGAAGATGGCTGGGAGGTGGGACTGGATGAGCTTTAAGATCCCTTCCAACCCAGCCCATTTCATGATGGTATAAAGGGGAACAGATCTAAGACCTGCCTTTCCCATAACATAGCAATTCTCCTTATTTCCCATATAAAACTTTCCATTTCCAGGGGCTGTATCAGGTCTGGCAGATGCTCTGACCATAGCACCTGGTATGAGCAGAGTGGGATTCTGTGAGTGCCTGGCAGGAGTAGCAGGGCAGAGCTGCAGGTTCCTTCCTGCTGTGCCACGGGGATTTGGGCAAACACGGCCAACTTGGCCATCAGAGCAACACAGCCCTGGCCACACTGACCCTGCCTGAGCCTCAGTGTCACTGTGAAGGTGGTGCCCTGTCCTGATGATGCCTGTGAGAGGCTGACCTGGAACAGAGGCTAGACAATGTTAAAAGAATAAAGTAGAGATTTGTTAAAAGGCCTTCAAGAGATAGAGGCTAGGCAGTAAAAGAGCCTGACTGGGGCTACACCCAAGATGGACCCCAAGTCATGGGTTTTCACACTTTGCTCCATTTCCATATTGGGGTTCATTGTCCAATTACAGCCTCAGGTTATGCAGTCCCACCCCCCCACATTGCCCCCCTCAGTTCTCTGCTGTTTGCACTTTTTGGGCACAAAGCTGCAGCGGTGTCCTTGGTTCTGGGGCTGGAAAGGATTGTTCTGTGTGACTGCACTGTGAGGAGAACTCGCTGCCACTTTACATGGAGTTCAGAACCACACACTAAGGCAGTGCAGAATCTAAAGAACGTGAAAGCTAAAACTGAAGGCATCACTGAGTGTCCCTGTCCCTGCAGGCTGGACGGCGCTGCACGAGGCCTGCAACCGGGGCTACTACGACGTGGCCAAGCAGCTGCTGGCGGCGGGAGCCGAGGTCAACACCAAGGGGCTGGACGATGACACCCCCCTGCACGACGCGGCCAACAATGGCCACTTCAAGGTCTGGGTGCTGGGAGTCACTGCTGTGCTTTAAATGATCCTCTGGAAACTTGTGCTTCGAGCAGCCCGCTGTGAAAACAGGGAGTCGGGGTATTTTTGTCTCATTTCCCATGGAGTGGGCAGGAATTGTGTTTGAGGCCAAGGTGGATGAGGTTTGGTGCTGCCTGGGTTAGTGGAAGGTGGCCCTGCTCATGGCAGGGGGTAGCATGGGATGGGCTGGAAGGTCCCTTCTGGCCTAAATTGTTCCCTCATTGTGTGAATTACCGTGTCTCAGAGCTGTTGAGTGTTTTAGTTGGTGCTCCCCTGTACAGGGGATAGTTCATTCTTCTGGAATTGGGATGGGAACATGATTTTGTGCCTTGTTCTTCCCCCTTCTTTCCTAAGGTTGATCCTTAGAATCACAGGATCATTAAGTTTGGAAAAGACTCCACAATCATCAAGCCCAGCCATTAGCCTGGTGCTGCCAGTGCACCATTAAACCCTGTCCCAAAGTGTTTCTTTAACACTTTGAGGGATGGTGATTCCACCACTTCCCTGGGAATGTTGCTGGGGCTTCTCTGTTACATTAGTACCTCAAGGCATGTCATGAAGACACCACTCTTTTAATTATGTATGAGGATCATGCAAAAAGAACCCTGGAATCAAAACATTGTGAGCATCTTCAAACCTCAGTTTCTCTTTTCAGGTGGTGAAATTGTTGTTGCATTATGGAGGAAATCCTCATCAAAGCAACAGGAAGGGCGAGACACCTTTGAAAGTAGCGAATTCTCCCACCATGGTGAACCTGCTCCTGGGGAAGACCACGTACCCCTCCAGTGAAGAGAGCTCCACAGGTGAGCCTGGCCTTTCTGTGGCCCTGGCAGTGACAGTTGTGGCCTGCAGCTAGCACACAGACCTTAAGAGGACAGTGAAGTTAGACTCTTGTCAGAGGCTGCCATGGTCAGGAGCCCACGTGTAAATGTAACCCAAATTCAGACAATAAAACCACCACCTTTAGCTTGGGGGGCTGCTTGCCCTGGAAGCCAGCATTGAGATGATTCCCTGGTGCAGTTGGGATGTAGGATTGGAAGCCAGTTGCAGGTAAATGAGTGTCTTACCTTTGGAAGGTGAGTAATTCCAGTGGAGAGGAGGAGATTTGTGTGCCTGCCCTGTGTTCCTGTCCTTCAGCTGTCCCAGCACTGCTGTTTCAGGTTCTGCTTCCAGGCTATCCCTTCTAGAGCCTCTTCCACCAGTGCCACCACTGTGGGACACTCTGCAGGTTTTAATTAGTGCAAATTAGAGTTTTCAGTCTTTGGGGGAGCCTTGACCTACACTGTGTGCAGTCATAACCCTGTTCCAAAGTTCTCATGATACACCCAGGAGGTTATTTTGAGGAACACCCCACGCAGGTTGGATCCAAAAAGATTCCCCAGCCTGGCATTCCGAGCTGTTGGCTGCCACCTTGCAGAGGCTGGGTGAGGCCAAAGGGCATCAGGGCTGTTTGCAGGGGTTGGTGTGTGCAGACCAGTGATGTTCCCTCCCCAGAACCCTCGGCAGTCCCTAACACTCTGTTCTTCTCTCTCTGCAGAGACCTCAGAAGAGGAGGACGCCCCTTCCTTCGCTCCCTCCAGCTCCGTTGATGGCAATAATACAGACTCAGAGTTTGAGAAGGGTTTGAAGCACAAGCCCAAGGCCCAGGAGCCCCCCAAAACCATCACCCCGGTGAAGGATGAGTACGAATTTGATGAGGACGATGAGCAGGACCGGGTCCCGCCGGTCGATGACAAACATTTGCTGAAAAAGGATTACAGGAAAGAGACTAAAGCAAACAGTTTCATTTCCATACCCAAAATGGAAGTGAAAACTTATACTAAAAATAACACAATTACACCAAAGAAAGCTGCCCACCGCATCCTGTCGGACAGCTCGGACGAGGAGGAGACCAGCGTGGCCGTGGGCACGGGGGAGAAGCTGCGCCTCTCCACCCACTCCATATTGCCCAGCAGCAAAATCCGGGAGCCCGCCAGCACCAAGGCACCCAAGGAGAAGAGCAAAGTAAAAAAGAAGCGGAAGAAGGAGACAAAAAGCAAAGAGGTTCGGTTTGGCAAAAAAAATGACAAGTTTTGTTCCTCTGAATCAGAGAGTGAAAACGTGGAGAGTGAGGAGGATGATAGAGACTCTCTACAGAGCTCTAGCTGTGTAAAGGACTCAAGGCTAGTGCTAAAGGAATCCTCCTTGTTTAACTCTCTGTCTGCCTCATCGACCTCTTCACATGGGAGTTTAGCATCCCAGAAACATAATCCCAGTCTTACAGAACAGCACTCCAAGCACTGGAGGACGGACAATTGGAAAACCATATCTTCTCCAGCTTGGTCAGACGTCAGTTCCCTATCGGACTCCACCAGGACGAGGCTGACGAGCGAGTCAGATTACTCGTCCGAGGACTCGAGCTTAGAGTCACTAAAGCCAGTCAGGAAGAAACCAGAGCACAAAAAGAAAAACACCCCCCACAACACTGTTTCTGAGAAAAAGAATTCATTCCATAGCAATGTGGATGGAGCAATTCCAAAGCTGGACAAAGAGGGGAAGGTTGTTAAAAAGCATAAAACAAAACACAAACATAAAAACAAGGAGAAGGGACAGTGTCCCATCAGCCAAGATATTAAAATAATCAAAACATTTTCTTTTGAGTTTGAGGACTCTAAACAAAAGCCTGAGAAAGGCTTGATAGTAGAGACAGAAAATCCAGTCGAAAACAAGTTGAAAGTGTTAAAGCACGATCGGGAACATGGTAAGAAGGAGGAAAAACTCCCCAAAGGTAAAGCAGAGGAGAAGGAGTGGTTGTTTAAAGATGAGACTGGAAAATCCTCAAAAGAGGAGAAATCGTTAAGAAAAATCAAAGATGGTAGTAAAGACCTGAGCAAATCCTTCAGAGAAGGATTGAGTAAATCAGAAAAAGAGAAACCTGTCAAGGAGAAATCTCCAAAGGAGGAGAAGCCGAGAATACACAAGGAGGAGAGAAAGAAGAAGTCAAAGGACAAGCAGTCGAAATCTGAAAAGAAGAATGAACTGAAGGAGGAAAAAGTTTCTAAACTAGAGAAAGAAAAATCCTTCAAGGAAGAGAAAGAAAAATGCAAAAAAGAAAAACTTTACAGGGACGAGTCTGGGTTTGATGAGTTCAATAACAAGACTCAGTTTGCTGAAAGCGAGGACACAAAGTTCAGCCTTTCGGACGATCAGCAGGAGAGGTGGTTTTCAGACTTGTCCTCTGATTCATCCTTCGATTTCAAGGGTGAGGACAGCTGGGATTCTCCAATAACTGATTTCAGGGAGATTAAAAATGACACCGTGGCAAAACTAATCATCGAACCCGTGAAAGAGGAAATTAAAGACAAGAAAAAGGAAAATAAAATTAAAGAGAAGAAGGAATACAACGAGAAGAGGAATGAGAAGGACGCTTTCTTAAAGAAGAAGGAGAGGGATTACATGGAGAAAAGCTCCGAGAAGAAAAAGGACCAAACAGACAGACACAAAGTTACTCCCAGTTATTTGCCTGAAAAGGATAAGAAAAGGAAGGATTCTGTGGAGACTGGCAAGGAGAGGAAAGAAAAAGACACAGGTGAAACCAACAAAGACAGAAAAGATTCCTCTGATGGCTCTAAAGAGCGAAAAGATCCCAAGACGAAGCAGGAGGAGCCCTATCGAGATGACTTCAAGGAGTATGGCTGTGAAACTTTCTTCAAGGATAAGTCTGACCCTGAGTTCAGTGGGAAGACCCTGGAGAGCTGGGAGAGGCACCATTCTGGGAAGGAAAAGGAGAAGAAAGATGCTCCTGATAAAGAAAAAAAAGAAAAGGTGAAGCCAGAAAAATACAAGGAAAAATCCAAAGAAGGCGACAAGGAGAAAAATGAAAAAGCTGCTCCAGAGAAAATCCTGAAGGACAAAGAACTAGAGAAGAGTTTCAAAGAGAAGAAAGAAACTAAGGAGAAGTACAAGGATCTTCACAGCAAAGACAAGGAGAGGAAGAGTTCTTTCGACCAGGTGAAGGAGAAGAAAGAGAAAAACTTCTCCGCAGACAGAGACGATTTCTCCGAGAAGAAGGATGAGAAGAAAGGCAAGGAGAAGAGCTGGTACAGCATCGCTGACATCTTCACGGATGAGAGCGAGGACGAGAGGGACGATTACAGCCTGAGCGGGTTCAAGGTGGGCGACGCGGGCGGCGGCGAGGGGCACCGGCTGGACACTCTGCAGGACAAGGAGGACACCACCGAGAAGGAGCCGTACCCCGACAAACACCGCAAGTACTCGTCCGACCGGCAGCACTCGGAGAAGCAGAAGGATAAGGAGTCCAAGGAGAAGAAAAAGGACAAAGGAACATCCGAAGGGGGAAAGGAGAAGAAGGAGAAGAGTTCCTTTGAGAAACACAAAGAGAAGAAAGATAAAGACTCCAGTGAGAAGTACAAGGACAGGAAGGAAAGGATGTCCACAGATTCCAGTCAGGAGAAGAAAAACAAGCAAAAGCTCCCAGAAAAGGTTGAGAAGAAACACACCAGTGATGACAAGGTGAAAAGCAAACACAAGGAGAAGCCGGACAAGGAGCATTCCAAAGAGAAGAAGTCTTCCAAAGGAGGGGAATCAGAGAAGAGCCTGCTGGAGAAACTGGAGGAGGAAGCTCTGAACGACTACAGGGATGACTCCAATGATAAAATCAGTGAGATTTCCTCTGACAGCTTCACGGACAGAGGGCAAGAGCCAGGACTCACCAGCCTCTTTGAGTCTTCTAACCTCTCTCTGACCGACGCTGCTGAAGAAAAGTTTAAGGACTCTCTCCCTTTACCCTGCCTTCAGGACAAACTCAAGGAAAAGGAGAGGCACCGACATTCCTCATCTTCCTCAAAGAAAAGTCACGAGAAGGAGAAAGCAAAGAAAGAGAAGACAGAGAAAAAGGAAAAATCAGAAGAATTCAAAGACTCCAGCAGCAGAAAGGATTCCACTCATTATGAAAAGGATTTCTCTGTGGATGGAGAGGCTTTTGGCTCTTCCTACAACATGAAGGCAGACGCTGATGAGGAACCGGAGAAGAGCATTGATTACTTATTTTCTGAAAAGAAGGATAAAAATGATTCTGAAAGAGAACTGTCAAAGAAGGCGGAGAAAGAAAAGACTTACGGTTCCAGCACCATCAGCACAGCTAAAGAGAAAAAGAAGCGGGATAAACACAAGGAGAAATGGAAGGAGGAAAAGGAAAAGCATAGGGACAAACACACAGATGGTTTCTTTAAACATCACAAAGATGAGCCAAAGTCAACACTCAAAGATAAGGATGGGCCTCAAGTTACCACCTTTAAAGATAAATCCAAGGAGGACAACCTCAAATTCGGTGAAACCAAACTGAAGGAGAAGCTTAAGGAGAATCAAGACAAAGACAAATCAGAGTCCATAAAAATAAGCAACGGGAATGAAAAAATAACCCTTTCCAAAGACAGCGGCAAGAAGGATGCCAGGCCGAGGGAGAAGCTTCTGGGTGATGGTGATTTGATGATGACCAGCTTTGAGAGGATGCTGAGCCAGAAAGACCTGGAGATCGAGGAACGCCACAAAAGGCACAAGGAGAGAATGAAGCAAATGGAGAAAATGCGGCACAGGTCCGGAGACCCCAAGTTAAAGGACAAACTTAAAAGCTCAGAGGATGTGCGCAAGAGGAGCCTGGATCTGCCAACCAAGAAGCCTCTAACACTGGACACGCAGCTCAAGGACAAGAAACTCAAAGAGCTGGGTCCCCTGACTCCTCTTCTGTCACCAGAAAACAAGGCACAGCCTGCTGTGGGGACAGACTCCAAGGACTGGATCACGGGTCCTCAGCTGAAGGAGATCCTCCCAGCATCTCCCAGGCCAGATCAGAACCGGCCCACGGGCGTCCCGACCCCGGCATCCGTCGTGTCCTGCCCGAGCTACGAGGAGGTGATGCAGACGCCCAGGACTCCGTCGTGCAGCAACGAGGACTACACGGACCTGATGTTCGAGTGCGCGGACTCCCAGCACTCGCTGCCCATCTCCACCATGTCCATGAACGCCTGCTCTCCTTCCTTCTTCGACAGGTACACCAACGTTTCCAGCGGGCTCCCCGAGAACCCCAGCCAGACCCCGACTCGCACCATACCCTCCTCCAACCTCTACCGTTCCATCTCAGTGGATATCAGGAGGGCACCCGAAGAGGAATTCAGTGTCGGAGAGAAGTTTTTCAGACAGCAAAGCGTCCCAGCAACATCAAATTACGACTCTCCAGTGCAGCATTTAATGGAGGAGAAGGTTCCCCTTCCCTCTGTTCCTGCTGAGAAGTTCCAGTGTTTGTCTCCTGGGTATTACTCCCCGGATTATGGAGTTTCCTCACCCAAAGTGGAAGCTTTGCACTGCGCGCCGGGAGCCGTCAGCGGGGTCGCCCAGTCGCCCGAAAGTGTCTTTTCTGGTTTACAAGCAAAATCCTCCCCTTCGCACAGGGATGAGTTGCTAGCTCCTTCAGTGGAAAGTGCTCTTCCCCCCGACATTGGCATGCCCTTGGATACCACAGAGGAGCAGCAAGCCACTGCCTCCATCATGCCACCAGAATCCACCTACCTACCACCCATCGAAGAGAACCATTTTAGTTCGGGAATGCCTGAACAAAACAACATAGACTGGGATAACCCTCCCTCCCGAAACCCAGACACCACCATTCCTCCCAGCCTGATGGGCAACCCCACAGAGCACTCTGTCACCTGGTCCATGGGCTCGGAGCTTCTGATGAAATCTCCCCAGAGGTTTTCTGAGTCCCCTAAACCTCCTCTCTGTTCCCTAGAGCCGATTCACCCCGCACCCGTAGCCTTCATTCCCACAGAGACTTCCTACCCCGTTTCTCCCATCTCGTACCCTCTGTCAGTGTCTGAACCAAGGCTGGAGGAAGTCAAGGAGGATGCTGAGGAAGCAGTTCCAGGAGAAATTGCAAATGCCGAAGAGCAAGCTCCATACATGTCCCCTACTAGGTTAGACACCTTCTTCAACAACTGCAAACCTCTTTCGGAAGAAGCACCGGAGATCCCTCCAGAGCCCCCGTGTGTGCCAGCAGAACCTCAGGCCGACGTTGTCGCTGCACCAGAAAACAACTATTTGGAAAACAACAACACAGCACCTCCGAATGCGGAGGAGGCGGTGACGTGGCCCGACCCCTTCACCAACACCGAGGATGAGTTGGACCTTGGCCCCTTCTCGCTCCCAGAGCTGCCACTCCAGCCTAAGGATGTTGCAGAGACGGAGCTGGCCGAGGCAGAAGTGGTGGAGGAAAGCCCAGCAGCAGCAGCATCTTCAGAACCGAGCACTGGGGTCATCAAAGCCAGCGCGTCCGTGATAGCGTCCGGGGAGCCGGAGGAGCCGCCGGCCAGCCAGGCAGCGGCCACCCTGCCCACGGACACAGAGCCACCAGCAGAGGAGCAGAAACCAGAGGTGGCCGCACAAGAAGCCACCTCAGATGCAGTGAACACGGCTGAGGAGAAGGCAGTGGAGGACTCGGAGGCGCAGGTTTTCCAGCCAACCCCGTCCGAGCCCGTGCAGGCCGAGAGCAAAGAGGTGGAGGCCGTGCACGAGGAGCTGTCATCGGCTGCTGGAGTGGCAGAGGGCAGCTCCCAGCCCTGTCCTGTGCCCGTGGCCAGCTCCGAGGCCAGCGTCCCACAGGACAGTGCTGCGGCCCGTGGTGCCAGCCAGACCCCGCCATCCCAGGCAGATGCGCCTCCCAGCAACGCTCAGGCAGAAGTTGTTGAACCAGTACAAAAACCAGTAGCAGAAGCTCCCAAACCACCCAAAATAGAAGAGATTCCTCAGCGGATTACCAGGAACCGGGCTCAGATGCTCGCCAACCAAAACAAGCAGAACGCCGCCGCGTCTGAGAAGGAATTTCCTCCCGTCTCCGCGCCCGTCACGCGTGCCAAAGGCCGCATCACGGAGGAGGACGATTCCCAGGCTCAGCACCCGCGGAAGCGCCGCTTCCAGCGCTCCAACCAGCAGCTGCAGCAGCAGATCAACACGTCCACCCAGCAGACCAGGGAGATGATCCAGCAGACACTGGCAGCTATCGTCGATGCCATCAAACTGGACGACATCGAACCTTACCACAGCGACAGGTCCAACCCCTACTTCGAGTACCTCCAGATCAGGAAGAAGATTGAGGAGAAGCGGAAAATCCTGTGCTACATCACTCCCCAAGCTCCGCAGTGCTATGCTGAGTATGTCACCTACACAGGCTCCTACCTGTTGGATGGCAAACCCTTAAGCAAGCTCCATATTCCAGTGGTGAGTCATCTTCTCTCTTTAGCCTCAGGAACTGTCCCCCACCCTCATTGTTACTGACACATCCAAGTTGTCCCCCATGCCCAGTGACCACCTTGCAATGCCAACGTGCCCCAACCTTGCCTTTAGAATATGACACAAGCCTGAGCCTCGGTAAGTGCCTGGCTGTGTGGTAAATGCAGCAGGAGTTGCTGCATTTTTGTGGAGAAGACCTTGGGCTGTGCTGAGGGACCTGAGGTTTGGTCAGGCTTTAGAGCAAAATTTGTAGGAATCCACTGGATTTGAGGCTGAAAGGTAAAACTGCTCTTGCAGCAGTGTAGTAGCAGGATAATGAACCTGGAACACAGGAAAAAGATGGCTCGTAACTCCTGCCATCATTTTCCCAAGCTCTGCTCTTTGACTTGGCACTGGGATCAGCATTTCACTGCTGTGCTGCAGGAGCAGCCTCGCTAATACAAATACATCAATAAACCTGGTGCTGCAGGTGGTAAATCTGGGATCCAGGCTGGAGGAGAAGGGCCAGTGTGACCAGGCTCCATTCCTTGCTGCACACGTGCCCTGCAGCACGAGGGCGGGTCAGGCTCCCGTTGTTCTTGCCATGTCCTCAGGCAGGACCTTGTCCATGGCAGAGCTTCTCCACGGTCTCCATAGGCACCCCATGGGATGTCCCTGCTCCCTCTGTGGCCAGCACACATTTTGGGGGGCAGCAGCCCCCACAGAGGTGCTGCTCTCACCCCTGCCTGTGCCCGCAGATCGCGCCGCCGCCGTCGCTCGCGGAGCCGCTCAAGGAGCTCTTCAAGCAGCAGGAGGCCGTGCGGGGGAAGCTGCGACTGCAGCACAGCATAGAGCGGGTAAGGGGACACTCAGGGGGGAGCAGGCCCCGAATTTCCCCTGCTGGCGAGGCTGAGGCTGCCACACTCACTGCTCTGCTGTCCCTCAGGAGAAGCTCATCGTCTCCTGCGAGCAGGAGATCCTGAGGGTGCACTGCCGGGCAGCGAGGACCATCGCCAACCAGGCCGTGCCCTTCAGTGCCTGCACCATGCTGCTGGACTCCGAGGTGTACAACATGCCTCTGGAAAATCAGGTCAGTGCCTGGCTCAGTGGTGGGGAAGTGTCTCAGGTGCTCTGCTAGACCCTGAGGGAGATGGGCTTTTCTGGAGGGATGGAGGAAAGGATGGAGGCAGGAGTTGCTAACACTCTCCTTGCTCAGGTCACCCTCCACAGCACCTGTGCAGGATGTCACCTCCTCCAGAGGGCAGATGGGTTAGATGGAATATTAGGAATTGTTCCCTGTGAGGGTGGGGTGGCTCTGGCACAAGGTGCCCAGAGAAGCTGTGGCTGCTCCATTCCTGGAAGTGTCTTAAGACTGGGTTGGATGTGTTTTGGAGCAAACGGGGATAGTGGAAGGTGTCCCATGATAGGGGGTGGAATGAGATGGGCTTTAAGGTCCCTTCCAATCCGAACTATTCTGTGACTTGGAGCATCATTTGCCTTTTCTGCCTCAGTTCCCATATGTGTGCTGGGGAAGGAAATAAATCCAGGAGTGTGGGATACAGGGAGTTCATGTCTAGAGGCAGAGATGGCTCAGCTTTATCAGTGAATCTTGGGACCCTCCATCCTTCTTGGTCAGGATCATCTTCACTCTGGAAAGGTTTCCTTTACTACACTCCGGGGTTTCTATTGCTGTGGAAGGAAGAGAAGAGAAGCATTACACTGCTGCATTGCAGGAGGGATCCTGGGCAGGGACAGGATCCTGGGATTTATTAGCGAGCTCTGTATTGATCCAGGAGCTCTGATTTATCCATCAGCATTTCCCAGCCAAGTGTCTGTGCTGCTGCTATCCTGGCATGAGGTGAAGGAGTCAGAGAGGTGCAGGTGCTGTGATGGGCTGACATGGACAGATTCCCTGCCAAGCAAGGAGGAACAGGGAGTATGTGCACATGGGTGCATCCCCATCTGAATCCCTGCAAAGGGCCGCAGGAGCAGCTGGCAGCAGTGATGTCCCTCCTCCCTCCCTGCAGGCACCACAGTTCTGAGGAATGTGTGCCCCAGGAGAGGCTGGAATATGAGACCTGTAACTGCTTAAAGTACAGAACTAATCCAGTCTCCCTCCCTTTGCTGTCCTGTCCTTAGGGAGACGAAAACAAATCGGTCAGAGACCGTTTCAACGCGCGACAGTTCATTTCCTGGCTGCAGGATGTGGATGACAAGTATGACCGGATGAAGGTGAGAGCTGTGGGAGCCCCGTGCTCCAGGCAGGGGCATTCCAGGAGAGTCCTGGAGCCTGGGAGCTGCCTTAGTGGTTTCCAGCACAGAATGGGTGTCCGGAGATTGTCAGGGCAGTGTTGCATGGGAGCGGATGCTCTGGAGCGCTGACAAGCATTTCAAACCCAAATTTTGGGGATTGCCTCAGCTCCTGCTGGCGCTGGGCTCAGCAGACGTTCCAAATGCAGGTGTCCTGTGTGTGGCATCCCTTGCTGCATTGAGCACTGTGCCCACAGTGGCTGCACGTCCCCTGCCTTTGCCTGCCACTCAGCCCTCATGTCCCATTGTTGTTTCCCAACCCAGACGTGCCTGCTCATGCGACAGCAACACGAAGCAGCCGCCCTGAACGCGGTGCAGAGGATGGAGTGGCAGCTGAAGGTGCAGGAGCTGGACCCCGCGGGGCACAAATCCCTCTGCGTGAACGAGGTGCCCTCGTTCTATGTGCCAATGGTCGACGTGAACGATGACTTTGTGCTCTTGCCGGCATGACAGTTCCAAGCCAGGAGACATCACTGAACACTGGCAAGGACGGGAGCGCTCCGAGGTCGGGCGGTCGAGCTCACATTCACCCTTAACCGCTTGCTGATGAATCCCTGGTCAGAGGAGGAGGAAGCAGCTATCGGCAGAAAACAAAACAATAAGAGAAATAATTGCACTTTCTTCACGACGTGTCCCTCGCTTCCGGACTGACGCGGCTCCGCGGGGCAGCGGGCCGGGCGCAGCTCCTCCCCTGCGGCGCCCGCGGCGGGGAGGCTCCGGGCAGCGCGGGCAGCGGGCGCTCAGCGGCCCCGGGACTGGCCGAGGCGCGGAGGGACGAGGCCAAGGACACCGTGTGTGTGTGTTGCAGAAGCTGCTGAGCGGGGCCAGCAACCACGTGAACCATGTACTT
>VYXF01006764.1:0-24761 GCA_013397295.1 Polioptila caerulea | reverse complement strand
GGGGCAGACGTGACAGGCTCTGACAAGGCGCCAGCCCCGCTCCTGGGGACGGGGCTGCCGGTGGCACGGCCACGGCTGCAGCACGACAGGGACCCCCGGTCCCCTCTGCTGCCCCTGCACTGACAACCCCTGTCCCTGCAAACCGGGGCTCCCACTGCGGGGCAGGGATTTGGGGTCCCACAAATGCAGGACCAGCCCAGGACTACAACTTGCCTTGCTGCTCTGCGTGCTGGGGCACTCAATTTTGGGGGTTCCCTTGCCCAGCTGGTACCCTCTGACCTGCCTAGCAGTGGGAATGTCGTGGGGGTTGGCACCAGTTGTACCCGCCGCGTGTGTTGGGACCAGTCACGTCTCCAGTGTGGGGTGCAGCCGGACCCGTCACGACCCCAGGGTGGCACCAGTCACGTCCCTCACGTGTGGTGCAGTGGGACCAGCTGTGACCCCAATGCAGCGACTGGGGGGTCAGGGCAGTGCCCGGGAGGGCAGAGGGAGCAGCTGGGAACGCAGAGGTGCCACACACTGGCGCAGCCCCATAAAGTCACCGGAGCTTGGATTTTATATGGCAATAAAAGATAATGTCAGCTATAAAGTGCTGGAGCTCGGTGTGCTGAGCTGGGGGGGCACCGAGGGCTCAGCAGCCCCCTGGGGACACCCCAGCAGGGCAATACCCCCTTGGGGTGAGCGGGTCCCCAGCTGCCCCAGGGTTGGGGACACCCCCAGCGCTGTCACCGGCTGAGGTTACGGTCAACGCATTAAAGCTGCTGCTTTGGGTTGTTGTTGTTGTTTTAATGGTTTTATTGGGTGCTGCTGGGCCGGGCCTGGCAGGCCCTAATGAAGGAGATTGATGGCTTAATCGCCTGCAGCCATTACGGGGTAATTGAATGGTTGTGTACACATGATCCGACCGTCAATGCAAGCGAAGCGCCTGGAGCTGGGGGGACACACAGAGCCCCCCCTGCCCCCCGAGGGATGCAGCGGGGGGAGAGCAGAGCCCACGGCCTTGGGACCCCCATCCATCCCCGCGGTCCTGGCTGTGTGGGTGTTCCTGGAGGTCTCCAGGGGCACTAGGTCACCCCATCTCCATCCAGCTCAGCTCCCAGCCAGGTCACTTTAATGAGTGACCAGGTGCTTTAATGAGGCTTTTAATTAACAGGTCCCACCTACAGGGACGAACAGCGGTGTGAGAGTGGAGGTGGGAGTATGGGCATCCAGCAGGGATGGCAGCCCCAAACTGGGGTCACCCCTGACCCCCCTCCCTGCGGGAATCCCCGAGGAGCAAACCTGGCAGAGCCCCAGGCAGGTCCCTGCGCTGAGGTGGGAGTCAAACTGCTCATTTTGCTGGTGACAACCAGGTGTTTTACAGTATTTGCTACCTGTGATCATCCATCAAAGCAATCGATAGCGTTCCTGCAGAGTTTTATTAATGATCTTGTCACCGGGCTGGTGCGGGGTGCCCGGGGTTGTCGAGAATGATAGATCATTAAGAGCTTTCGCTGCTATTTATTCTCCAGTGACCTTGTCTCTCTCCATTGTTGCTTGCTTAAGAGTTATGAATGCGAGACATGATAATTTGATATTGATCTATTTGGTAAGTTAAAAAATTTACTGCATCGTTGATGTTTTAACAAAGGATCCGCTCGGGCCCTCCCGCTGCTGCCGGGCTGCACACGCGTGTCCCTGTGCCCGGGCTGTGGGACAGTCAGAGGTGGCTGCTGAGCTCTGGGTGGCCCCATCTCAATTCCTTTTGAGCCTGAAGTACCAAAACCTCGCAGATGCCGCTGCGGGCAGGGTGTTGGGATGGACAGACCCCTGTGAGGTGGGGTGGACAAAGCCTGTCCTCACCCATATCCTCTTTCCCTTTTTCCCAGCCCTGCTCTCATCCCATTCCCTCCCTGCACCACGTGCTTGCCATGGTCCCCTCCACGTCACCCCAGATTTTTGGGGCTCTAGTGACCCTAACAAAGGAATCCCTGTAATTACTTGTGCTCCTTGTTCCTCCTGCCCTTCCTGGTGTTTCCAGAGCCCCATCAGCTGCTGGGAAAATCTGGAGCTCCTTGTCACCCCCTCAGCACTGGACAGGATCTCACTGCAAGACACAGCCACTGTCCCCTGCTGGCATTATCGACCCCTGGGGCTGGCAGGTCTTGTGTGGAGTCAGACAGGGACAATTTCCACGTATAAAGGTGGGATTTAGCAATGGTGCACCGGGATCACTTGGTGCAGGTGGATACACTGGATAATACAGTCAGTCTTTATGTGTGATTTTGAATTTATTCTTTATTTCTGCTGGGAAATAATTCCCTGTGAGGATGGGGAGGTCCTGGTAAAGGTGCCCAGAGCAGCTCTGGAAGTGTCCAAGGCCAGGCTGGACAGGGCTTGGAGCACCCTGGGACAGTGGGAGGTGTCCCTGCCCATGGCAGGGGGTGGGACTGGATGTGCCTTAAATCCCTTCCAATCCAAACCATTCTGGGATTCCTGCAAAGGGCTCCCATACAAGGAAACCCTAAACTCTGCAGCTCTGGCTCCATTCAGCCAGGCTGGAGAAACCCTACTTTTATTGGACATTATTACAGGACTGGGCAGCAGTGAGCCCAGACCTGCGAGGGCTGATCCCTGTGGCTCCTCCTCAGGGGCAGCACGGCCATGGACCAGGGCCAAGTCCCCCCAGGTGGGCACTAGGCGGGGTAAAAGCGCTTCAGAAGCTCCTTCTTGTTGACTTTGCCCATCTGGTTGCGCGGGATCTCCTCCACCACGATCAGCTCTGTCGGGATGGCGTAGGGAGCCATGGTGTCCCTGCAACACCAAACTGCAGCTGGTACAGCTGGGCAGGACCGGCTGAGCCTCCCCGGGAGCACCCACAGCCCCGACCAGCCTCACCTGGGACCCCCACCCACATCCCAGGAGCCCATTTAAGCTCAGCCCCTCTGGAGAGGTGCAGTGGGGTGTTTGCTCATCCCTGGGGACTCCTCAGCTGGGATCAGGGAGAGCAGGGAGTGAGGAACGCGGGGCCCCACGCGTTCCCGGTGCCAGCCCCCGCGGGGACCGCAGGTGAGTCGCCTCCCCGGGCGTGTGCCGGTGACTTGGCGGCGATGGCCGCCCCGAGCATCATCCCGTGCGCTCTGCGGAGCGCGCAGCGGGGGCTCTGCCGCCTTCTGCTGCCCGTGTGTCACCGACCTGCGGCCGTGCCCGGCCCCGGCAGCGCCCTGGCACTGACTCTAATGCGACATGCCAAGTCTGCCGGGCCCTTCGAGCCCCGGCTGGCCTCCTCCCCCCGCCGCCACCAGCACCCGGCCATATGGAGCCGCTAACTCGGGATGGCGCCTGTCGCCGGGAAGCACCATGGAAGGCGAAAGCCGCAAAATGAATCACTCTGAAGAGGGACATGTGTCTCCTGCCAGGGAGTGCGAGAACAGGGGCCAAGTGAGCCTAAGTGACATAAAAAATAAAGGGGAGAGACAGGGCGAGAGGGGGAGGCGGGCGGGGGCCGGAGCCGGCGCTGGGCGGGGAGCGCTGCCGGATCCTCCGGGGGCTTTGTGATCAAGGGCACGGGAGCAACGTCCCTGTCACAGAGCGGGGGACAGCGATGGGAAGAGACGTGCAGGGAACACTCTGGGAGCAGGGCGGGCAGGGGAGCACAGGGGGGGCTGAGCAAAGCCCCCTGCCTGGCACCAGAGACCCCCGGAACAGTCTGGGGGATCCCCAAAGCCACAGGGGGGGAATGAGGGGATCTCCTGGCCGTGTCACCCAAATTCCTGGCACGAGGTTTAGGGATGAGCATCCACCTAAGCAGGGTGAGCATCTCTCCTATGAGGAAAAGCTGGGAGAGTTGGGCTTGTTCAGATGGGAAAGAGGAGACTTTTTATGAGAGACTTTTTTATAGTGCCGGGAGTGCTTGGACAAGGGGGAATGGCAAACTGCCAGAGGGAGGGATGGATGGGATATGAGGAAGAAATTCTTCCCTGTGAGGGTAGTGAGGTCCTGGCACAGGTGCCCAGAGAAGCTGTGGCTGCCCCTGGATCCCTGGAAGTGCCCAAGGCCAGCTTGGACAGGGCTTGGAGCACCCTGGAATAGTGGAAGGTGTCCCTGCCCATGGTAGGGGTGGCACTGGAGGATCCTTAAGATCCCTTCCCACCTACACAATCCACAACTCTGTGATCCTATGCCATGTCCCTGATGAGGACACTGCTGCCTTTGAGCCTCCTCTCCCCTCCTGTGGGGTTTTACCTGGCCCAGTCCTTCAGGTCCCTCACGGAGAGCATCTGGCCCTTGCGCAGCTTCACCACGGCGCTGACCCGCTGTCCCCACACCATGTCTGGGGGCCCGATGACTGCCACGTCTGCAGGGACAGCAGAGACTGCACTCAGCAACCTGAGCAGCTCCCGGGGCCCAGGGGGCAGAAGAGGGGTTCAGAGGAAAATGCCATGGGATGTCAGCACGGGAAAACACCGTGAGCTTCTGTGCTGGCACAAGAACAGAGCTTCTCACTGTGGGAAAGGCAGGAAGCTCCATGGTTTGAGGATCTGGAGTCAAGGGGGAGGAAGATGATGTACAGAGTGGTGTGGAGCTGGGAGCACCACTTCTGGCCCCTTGCACAGGGTCGTGAACAAGGGCAGGGCAGATTTAATGACAGCCTCATTCCCAAAATCAGACAGGAGCTGCTGCTGACCCAGCTCCGGCAGAGCAGGAACTGTGGGATTTAAACATCCCCTTGTGGGAGGGAGCTCCAGGCACGAGCCCTTGGGAGCCTCACGCACCTGCTGAGCCAGGGCTGCCCCCAGAGCAGTGTCCCCAGGCCCTGTCCCCTCTGGCAGGGAGCAGGAGAGCACAGACCTGTGATGTGGGGGTGTGCGAGGAGCTGACGCTCCACCTCCAGCGCGCTGATTTTAAACCCTCCATTTTTGATGATGTCCACGGAGGTGCGGCCCTTGATCCAGTACACTCCATCCTTGTATGCTGCTGTGTCTCCTGGAAAACAAACAGCTCCATCAGAGGCTGCTCCCCTGACCCCCCTCTGCCTTTCCTGGCACGGGGATTTGGCACTCTGGTGGTGCTGCAAGGGGGAATGGCTTCCCACTGCTACAAGGCAGGGCTAGGTGGGAGATTGGGAAGGAATTCCTGGCTGGGAGGATGGGCAGGCCCTGGAAAAGAGTGTCCAGAGAAGCTGTGGCTGCCCCTGGATCCCTGCAAGTGTCCAAGGCCAGGTTGGACAGGGCTTGAAACCACCTGGAATAGTGGGAGGTGGGATGAGATGAGCTTTAAGGTCCTTCCAAACTAAACTCTGTGATTCCACAAAAAAAAAAGTGGGGAATGACATTGGGAAAATGAGCCTGTCCTGAGCAAGATGTTTGGTCCAACCTGTCCTTCTCACAGGTGCAATCCCATTATCAGCCCAGCCCAGGTACCACAGGATGTGCCAGCAGTGATGCAGTTCTCACACCCCATTTCCAGCTCACCTCTGGCACTGTGGAGTTTGCATGTGCTGCAGCAAAGGCCCAGAGATTTACACTATCAGGGCAAGGAAACATCACAATCAGTCCAGAAAATCCAGGCTGTGCCCCAGAAGAGCTCTGTCCCCAAAATCCCGAGCAGCTCAGCTCAGCCAGGGAATGATTAATGGTTCCTGTATTTGCCTGCCCCTTGGCACTCCGTGGATGTTGAAGGCTGTCTGGAATCTTCTGAACTTGGGGGAAAGTTTGGAATGGAGCTCTCTGGGTGTTTGGCTGCCTGGAGTGGGCAGAAGTGGTGGCTGCTGTGATGAGCTGCCTTCTGCACCCAGATGCTGTGGTGTGTGACTGACACACGATGGGACAGGGGACATTAATTAAATGGTGGCACTTGCAGAGCCAGGAGCAGGAGCTGCTTATTCACACAGAGAAGATGGGGAGAGGAGAGGGAATTCAGCCCTGGTTCAGTGGCACACAGTTCCCACGCCGTTCTTTGGGATGTCAGTACAGGAGAACAGCCACTTGCTTCTCCTCTGCCCTGATGGGTGAATGATCCCTGGACAGTTCTCTCTGCTCCCCTTCCATCCCTGTGCTCCCCACAAACACCATTGCTGCTTCCCACAGGGATCCCTCCATTCCACTGGCAGCACAGCAGAGAGGGGACATGTCACACTTTTATTGTGACTATTGGGAGCTCCTGGGACCAGCTCTGTGATTCCCCCTGTCTCTTCCTTTTCATCTCTCCAGCATCAGGCCCTGGCTGTCACTTCCCAGGCTGACAGCCCCAGGTGCTCTGGGGGATGCCATCCACTGAGGACAGCCCCGTTCCCCTCTGCCCTGCACCATCTGCTTCCAGCCCAGCACATCAGGCAGCCTGTGCACATCCAGCACTCCCTGCTTCCCAAGCCAGTGGGGAATTCCCAGTGACACCAGTTGAAAGGATGCTGAATTTGCTCAACGACTGTCCCCAGCAGGGCTGAGTGTCACTTCCAAAGTGGTGCTGCCCCGAGAGCCACAGCGAGGACTGTACCCCTCTTCCCAGGGGTCACAGGTGAGTCCCTTGCCCCGTGAGCCCACCAGCCCTTGTGGGCAGCTGCTGGTGTTGTGTCCCATCCACCCCAGCAGGACACAGCTCAGAACCACAACCAGCATTCCCTGCCCTCAGCCAGCAGCACGAGAAAGGGAATTTTGGCTGATGGGATGACAGTCCCTGACACCCCACCCCCTGCTCTGCCTGCCTGGGCCACTCCACGCAGCTCCTGTCACCACAGAGCCGTGGCAGCAGGACCTCCTGGCACGTGGCTGCCGCCGGCGCTGCGCTGCCGAGGCCGGGGGATTATTGCTTCCCTGACAGCAGCCGTCACCGCTACCTTTGGATTTGTTTCAAGATGCTCAGTGGGCATCTGTTCTGTGAAATGTTAAAGGCTCTGCTGAGCTGCATATTGAGCAGGCTCTGCGCCGGCGGGGGCTGCCCTTTGCTGGAGTTACAGGCAGTTCTGGATATATTTATCCAGTGAAAAGCGTAGAATTAGGGAAAGGTTTGGGTCGGATGGACCTTAAAACTCGTCTTGTTCCACCTCCTGCCATAGGCAGGGACATCTTCCACCAGCCCAGGTTGCTTCCAGGTTGTTCAGCCTGGCCTTGGACACTTGCAGGGATCCAGGGGCAGCCACAGCTCCTCTGGACATGCTGTTCCCACCCCTCACCACCCTCCCAGCGAGATGCAGAATGCAATGGAGACCAACATTGCCCAACTCAAACTGCAGAGATTTCTGCCATGAGGTTCTTCAAGTTGCAAAATCCTCGTTGCAAACACAGAAGGGCCCTTGGGACTCTGCTGTAGTTTGAGCACCTCCTTCACTGAGTGCTGAGACCTCATGGGGACCAAGAGGCTGCCAGAGCTGCTTCCCAGGATGCAGAGAACAAGAGCCCCTTTGCTCCTTAAGTTGAGCTCCAGGATCAAACCCTCACCTGTGTCAACACCCTCACCCACAGGGCAGTTTGTTCCTGGCAAACACAGCACAATTTCCACATCAAAGGTGCAACCAACTATTGACCCAGGCAAAGAAAACTGAGAAATGAAACACTGAGTGGCTTTGGGGAGCTCTGAGCTGGCTGAAGTAGGCATAAAAAAAGACTTTTTAGGTAAATCAGGTGACTTCAGCCTGGTCTAGGTAGAGGGTCAGGAATGTTCTAGGATCTAGGGATAGCGTTGGCTTTGCCATGGGGCTCTGTGAGCCCAAGATTCCAACCCTGCACACAGGGGATGAGGAGAGCTCAGCACCCCGGAGCTGCCCCCCAGCAGGAGCCCACCCCAGGCACAGCATCCCTGCTCTGGGGGCCAGGTGTCACTCGGAAGCCCGGGACACTGTTTGGTAACAGGTGTCACCAGCTCGGTGGCAGTGACAGCGCGGCTGCGACGTGCGAGCCGGGCTGTGGCAGGCGGAGCCGCCCCGGGAGCAGCGCTGGTTTGCAAACTGTCACACCACGGCGTTCCCGGCTCCCGGGAGCTGCTTCCCCTCCCCACGTTATCCATGCACCTATTCCTTTGTGTTCGGAGCTCCAGAGGGCACGGGGCAGGGGCTTCCCAGCAGGAAAGGGAGGAAGGGCAGCGCGGACACCTGAGGATGCGCTCACCAGGTTTGAAACCAAAGCCCCACAGCCCAGTGCCACCAGCAGAACCTGCTCCAGGAGCGCTATTCCCAGGGGATTTGGCTCTTTGCAGCTGTGACTTCCCCCCCCCCATGCCTGTCACAGCTCCAGCAGACCAAGTGCTGCACAGCAGAAAATACCAAGGAACAGCAAATCTCCCCTTTGAAAGGCAAATGATTTTGCTGATTATTTCAGCCTCCTGCTCTGGAGGCTGTTAATGCTCCAGTCAGGAGCTCCAGGGGCCGGAGCGGCGCCGGGGATGCTGGGGGGCTCCTCCCTGCCAGCAGCAGGATGTGCTTGGAGCACTTTCAAATATTAATTAGACCTTTCTGCTCTTAATGAATCACTCCTGATTTTTGCAAACTCTTGGCTTTCAAACGCTCCACGCAGAGCTCAGCCCAGCGCTCCTCCGAGTGGGGCCTGAGAGCAGGAATGTCTCACAGCCACTCTTCCCGGTGACAGGAACACGGCCGAGCTCCTCTGGGGACAGTCACCACGTGCCACCATGGGCAGCCAGCAGAGCTCCTTCAGACCACACAGTGCACTTCTTGCTCTTTTGGGACCCTTCATGGCTTTTTTTCCGCAGACTCCAGGAGGAATTCCCTGCTGTCAGCTGTTCTGCCATGACTGTCCCTCATTTCCAGAGGGAAGAGCTGGAGCAGTGCACTCACCCTCCTGCATTCCTCTGGAATTGCTGTCCTCACCAAGTGAGCACGTGGTGGGACCAGCGAGTTCCCAGCTGGAAAACCCCCGGGAAGTTGCAGGAAGGCAGTTGGAATAATCAGTCTTTGCCCTTCTCTGGTGCCTTCCAGCAGAGGATCTCCAAGCAGAGAACAGCTGGCAGGACAGTGGTGGGATGTGAAGGGCCTGGGTGGGATGAGGAGTGGCCCCACACACCACAGAGCAGTGGGCACGAGGTTGGCATTAACTCCTACCTGCCTCCACTTCCCTGAAGCCACTGTTGATGCTGCCAGTCCACCAGGCTGAGGCAGAGCTCACCCTCTGACAGACACACCTCACTGATTAGGATTGTGATTTATTTTCCAGGTAGGATTGGTCCAACAGCCTGGGCAGGTGATGAAGAGCCTGAGCCCTGATCCTGATCCTCACCACTTGGGAGAGCAGAGCCAAAATCTGAGGGCTCAAACCCCCTTTGCCAGGTGAGGCTTTTGTGGGAGCAAGTCTCCAACCCCAGCACCCACAGCTGGATGGGGACACGCAGGGCTTGTGATGGTCCCCCTGACTGCTCAGAGGCAGCTGTGGGGCCCCACCTGGCAGGAAGATCCTCCTCCATCCTCCTCCATCCTCCTCCATCCCCCTCCATCCTCCTCCATCCTCCTCCATCCTCCTCCATCCTCCTCCATCCTCCTCCTTTCAGCACAGTTCTCCTGCCTGCAGATGACCTCCAGCAGCAGACCATGGAAATGCTCCTTCACCAGGCTTTGGAATCCTCCTGCAGCCACAAGCTCCATGTGCCCATCACATTTCTCACGTGCTTTCAAGTTTCCCTGCTCTTTCCAGGGCAGTTCAGTGTCTTACCACTCTCCTAAACCCATGGCAATGATTTTTTGCAGGTAGCACAGACAAGTGGGGCTGGCAAGCTGTGGTCACTCTGCCTCTCTTCCCATCCCTCTGGACACGAGCTCCCTGTGCAAAAAGAAATGGTTTGTTCCCATTCCCAGAGGCTCCTGTGCTGAAGAAAAGCCACGTGGGGTGGATAAATGATTGTAAGGCAAGTGCTAAAGGCTTTTCACAGGAATTAGATAATCCATCCCCTGTGTGGCCGGGCCGTGGGACGGGCGGCCGAGCGCTGTCTCTCCATCCACCTTTCCCTCCCCCCACGCCATGACAACTGCATCCACAGATCCCCCATCTGCTCACATACATCACACACTTCACTCCAGTTTATTAGCTGGAATAAATCATAAATATTTCATTATATATCAACGGCGCTCGACTCCGGGAAGGCGCAATCCATCAGCCCGCCGTTCCCCACGACCTGCCGCCGTGCAATAAGCTTTCCAGTCTATTAAACAAGATTGATACAGTGTGCCAGCCTGGGCTGGGGGGATTTATTTATGGAGCACTGCAAGAGGGAGGGCATGGAACACGTGGGGCCACAGGGCAAGCGGGGCTGCTCCCGGGCAGCCCGGCCACAAACGCTGGAGCAGCAAGAGGCAGAGTCCTCCTCCAAGCGTGTCATGGGAGTGCTGCTGGGATTAGAAGCACCATGGAATTATTTAGCTTGCAAAAGGCCATTAGGACTGTCTATTCCACCCATTCCCCAGCACTAACCCGTGTCCCCAAGTGCCACATCCTCATGGGTTTTATAATCCCTGCAGAGATGGAGACTGGGCAGCTGTGCCAGGGCTGGACAGCCCTCTTGAGGAGGAAAGCTCCCCTAATATTTGTGAGATATCAGGGAGGGCTGTTCACTCTTGTCCTGCTTCTTGTTCCCTAGAAGAAAAGATGGCAGAAGACACCGTGGCAAAGCAGGGCCCAGCTGAAGCAACATCCTGCTGCCAACAGGGACCTTCCAGACTGTGCCCAGCTCAGGAATTCCACCTCACCCTCCAAGGTGAGACCTCTCTCCAAGCCACATCTCCCTGCAGCACCAACAGCACCCTCAGTCACTCTCTGCTTGAATCCTGGGCCTTGGGTGAGTTACCAACAGCCCAGAGATGCTGGGGAGGGTGCAGCTCTCAGTGATCTGGAGCCTCTCTGGCACTGCTGGGATTGATTGGAGGCATCCCTGCTCCTGAAGGCACTGCCTGTCTGTGCACAGCAGTGATGTATGTGCACAGATCTATTTAATGAAATGCTAAATGATAGGCTAAATAACTGAGCAACTTTGGCTTGATTTATTGCGTGGCAGTGAGGAATGCGTGTCCCTGCTGTCAGCCATCTTGGCTGCCAACAGAGGTCACGAGCACTAATTGTAGCTAATTAACATTAATTAGGCTTGGGAAAGACTGGGTCTTCTCTCCCCAGTCGTCCCCATCCACCCCAGCCCTTCAGCACTCACATGCCCTGGAAGCAGACTGCATTCCCAGCAGCCCAGGGTTCAGCAGTTCCTGTTAATCCCAATCCAGTTGAAATCATCAACTCCTGCTTTCCCCCCCCTTTCCCACCCTGCTCAGACCGTGAGGGTGAGCCCTGCCAGGCTCCCTTTGGAGCCTGCCACAACCTCAGAGTGACTCTTAGGGGGGACTCGAGTCCATCTACCCTCACCAGGTCACCTGGACCAGCAAATGCCTCCCTGGGGCTCACAGGAGGCTCTGTCCAAAAGCCCTGGGCTGCTCCAAGGCCCTGCTCCCTCCGTGGAGCACCGAGGGTTCCGAGAGCACCGTGATCATTAATAAAGCATCAAAGGCTCCTGAGGGGGAGAGTTTGAAACTTCCTCAGAAAACCACATGTATATTAACACCACAGCAATTATTCATGAGGAAACCCTCTCCCCAGCAGCTCCCTGCGTGCAGGACAAAGCCTTTCCCCGTGTCCCTGCCCTGCCCAGCAGAGCCCCTGGCACCGGGACAAGGCCCAGCACTGCGCTCCTGGATCCAGCTGCTGTGCTGGCACAGGCAGCCCTGGCTGGCAGCAGAACTTCCATCTGCTGCCAAAATCCTCCAGCAGGGCCCGGGGCCTGGGAGGAGAGCGGCTCAGCAGCTGCAGCCTGAGATGTGTCCCTGTGGTGGGAACAGGCAGGTGAGCTCGGCGTGGAGCCGCTGCTCTCCAGGCAGGTTCCACCTGGAGTCCACCTGGAAGGATGTGGAGATGCTGGAGAGAGTCCAGAGGAGGCCACAGAGCTGCTCCCAGGGCTGGAGCCCCTCTGCTCTGCAGCCAGGCTGGTGGAGCTGGGAGGGCTTACCTGCACGAGAGAAGGCTCCAGGGAGAGCTCAGAGCCTAAAGGGGCTCCAGGAGAGCTGGAGAGGGACTGGGGACAAGGGATGGAGGGACAGGACACAGGGAATGGCTTTAAACTGAAAGGGGGTAGGCTATTGATGGGATATCAGGGAGAAATCCTCCCCTGGGAGGGTGGGCAGACCCTGGCACAGGTGCCCAGAGAAGCTGTGGCTGTCCCTGGATCCGTGGCAGTGCCCAAGGCCAGGATGGACGGGGTTTAGAGCAGCTTGGAATACTGGAAGGTGTCTGTGCCCATGGCAGAGGGTGGGATGGATGAGCTCCCAACCCCAAACCATTCTGGGATTCTATGAACCTCCATCCCAGAGCAGGCTCTGCTTTCCCCCCTAGAAATGAAGAGCCCTTCCTGCTCTTGCCTGGAGGATCCTGCTGGGCACAAGAGAGACCATCCGAGGACACCGAGATCCTGAGGATGCCACCGACCTCTCCCATACCAACACCCGAGAGCAATCAGTGGCTGTCAAGCTTTGTGGGCCCCTGGCCACCGAGGCAGAGCAGGATTTGGCCACCCACGTGAGACCTGGAGGGAATGTAATGGCTCCTGAGGAAGGGAATCACTGTTTGTTCCCACACCTTGCCACGAGCCCTGCCGGGAGCAGCAGGTGGATGTGCAGCACCATTTATTTACATAATAAAATTGCCAAGTAGATTTGTAGCTCAGGGCCATCCTCCCCTCTTCCCTGTGCCTGGCTCCCACCAGCTGAAAGGCAGTGAGGGGGGACAGACCCTCTGAGTGCCCTCGTGGCTGCTGCCAAGGGCTGCAGGGATGCAGATGTGCTGGATCCTTGCTCTGGATTTGGGCAGGGGATGGGAATTTTATCACAGCTCAGAGCTGCTTTGCAGCCCTTTCTCTCTATCCATGTGGAGCTGTGCCAGGGCAGGTTTAGGTTGGAGATCAGGGAAGGTTCTTCCCCAGAGGGTGCTGGGCACTGCCCAAGCTCCCCAGGGAATGGGCACAGCCCTGAGGCTGCCAGAGCGCCAGGAGAGTTTGGACAATGCTGCCAGGGATGCATGGGGTGGGACTGTTGTGATGTCTCTGCAGGGGAAGGATTTGTACTTTGATGATCTTAATGTGTCTCTTCCAGCTGATGATATTCCATGGTTCCATGATTGATCTGGGAAAGGCATTGGGTCATCTGCAAGCTGCCTGCTCCCAGGAGAAAGGGCTTAAACAACAGACTCTCAAACTTCTCCAGAGACTCCTGGAGCAGCCAGCACGAGGTAAAAAGAAAATCAGAAACAACAACAAAAAAAAGAAAGCCCCAGCCTGGAATGAATTCCTGTCATGCTCTCTAACAGGGAACTTTGTATTCCACAGGCAGCAGCGCTGAGCCTGCTGTCAGAGCCATGCTGGGAGAAAGGGCAAAACCCTGCCGAGATGAAAGAATGGGAAGCACTGGAACAGCCTCCCCTGGCATTTACACCTGGAAAAAAAATAAATCACTCAAGGGCATCTCACAAAGAGCTGTGCTAATAAGGCTCTCCTCCCCACGCTGTGTGGCTGAGCGGGACGTGGAGCGGTGCCAGGAGTGCTGGCAGCAGCTCAGGTACCTGGGAGGGGACAGGAGCAGGTAAGACAAGCTTGATTCCACCCTGTAAGGCTAATCTGAGCTCTGCCCACCCTGCTTCCAGCCAGGGAACAGAGGGACTTGGGGATCTGCCTCTGGGCAGCTATCCCTTGTCTCAGCTATCTATCAGACATTCCTTCCCCTCACACACATATTTTCCAAATTTACTGCATCTCTCAGGCAGGGTGGGAAGTCAGGGTGATGCCCACTGACCCTCCTGGCTTGTCTGCACATCCTATTTCCTTCACCATCTAAATTCCCCCTCCACAACCCCGTCCTGGCTCCTGTCAGGGAGCTCATTCCACCACACAGACCTTCCCCTGATCCCAAGAGGATTTTTCTTCTTCTCCTCTGAGCACAGGGCAGTGTTTAGGCACTACCCTCTGGTGTCACTGTCCCACTGCACCGTGTCTGCACTCAGGCTCCCCCCGGGGCAGGGAAAGCCCCATCCACTGCATCCCTTCTCCAACCCATCCCTCTCCCAGCCCCTGCAGGCCAGACTTCCCAACACACCCCACTGGGCAGCAGGTTTGGCTCCCAAAAACAAAGAGCCACGTCTGTCCTATTGTTCTGGGGCCTCAGGGGTTGCTGCAGATGGTCCCTGCTCCAGCCTTGGCCTGGGCTGGCACTGGACACCCTCACACACCCTGTGCCAGCCCAGTCCTGGGCATCCAGCCAGGAGAGGACAGCACCAAATGGAAACTCAGCCTTGGCAAAGCCTGGCAGTGCCTCAGATCCTGCCTGCCCTTGGCAGAGGTGCTGCTCCTCAGTTTTCTCTCATTTCTTCAGCTCAGCATGACCAGGAGCCTCTGCAAGCCCTCAGAACTGAAGGACAAGAGCAGATGAACACTCCCCAGGCTGCACAAACTGCTCCAATGGAAAACTGGGGGTAAACCAGGCAAACCTGGAAGGTGTCTGCAAACCAGGCAGCCAAGAGTTTGGAGGTTCAGTCCTCACTAGCAGGAACTCATGGGTGACTGATATGACACAAGCAGGCTGAGCAGGGACCCCCCCTGCTCCTCCAGCCTGAATTACTGCAGATGGGTTTGCCCAGAGGACCAGCCAGAAAAGAAAATGGGTAAGTAAAAATGAAAAACGCTTCTTTTTTTTTCACATTAGCATTTAAATATTTATGAAAATCCCTGCAGACAACGAGACGAAAAAGAAAACTCAGAGAGTAATAAATAAGTCAATGCTCCAAGGTGTGGCTGAACAGCTGAATGTGGCTGGTGAAGCTTTGAAGAGGGTGGTAACAAAAAATAATAATGGTAATAAGAAAAATATTAGAGCAGATCCCTCTGCTCCCTGCAGCCACTCAGGGATGATCAAACCTTAGCAAAAGGCAGAATCACCTCTTCTTTTCCATGCAGTGACCTGGGGCCTGGCCTTGGCCATTTCCAGGGATCCAGGGGCAGGGCCTCAGCACCCTCACAGGGAACAATTCCTTCCTAAATCCCTGAAATTGAATAAAATGGGATGGGAAGAATAATTCCCAGCAGCCAGGCGCTCGTTCCAGGCTCTCCCTCCAGGCTGTGAGAGCTGCAGCAGAGCTCGAGGGGTAAAAGCAGACACAGAAAAGAGGGAAGAGCCTGGATTTTGGAGCTGCAGGTGCCTGCTGTTCCCACTGACTCTCAGCTGGGGAGCAATTGCTCCACGCCTCTGGAAAGGAGCCTCAGTGCAGCAGAGGTTCTCAAAGAAGGAAAGGGTTGGCATCCAAGATGTTTGATACGACGAGAGCTGAGCTTTAGAGAGTAAACAAATTCTGTGCCAAAAGCTGCTCTCATTTACAGCTACAAAAATCCCAAGTCACTCTGAACTGCTGAAAACATCAGTTTCACCAGCAGTCAGGGAAACAGAATCATACAATCAGGGAATCACGGAATTTTGGGGGTTGGGAGGGACCTTAAAGCTCATGTCATTCCACCCCTCCCATGTCCTGGTGACCCCAAGGCTTCCAGCTGTCAGGCAAAGCTGGAAATACTGAATCCTCAAGAAGAAGGAATAAATACACAAGCAGGAAGCAGAAAAAAGGAATTCTCTCTCCAAAGTGTTTGAAGCGTCTGTGTAAGGAACCTCTGGGGGTGAGAAAAAGGCTGATACACCAGAAAATATTCCACCTTCATGTTTTTAATTTTAAAAGCATTTCTTAAATTAAGGTTGAGTGGGAAGGGGAGCCCAGCACATGCCTGGTCTGGCTTCTGCTCCTGCCCCTTCCTACCCCTACCCTTGGGGTCCACCTGGCATTTTTGGGGGTGTCTTTCCATGGCATTTGGTGGGTCCCAGATCTAAGCTGGACTCTGCCATCCTGCCCCACTGGTGAGCTGATCCCTGCCAGGCTCCAGAAGAAGCTCCTCCAGGCAGGAGCTCCCACTCCATCCGGTGGGATCACACCGGTAACTCACATAATTTCAGCACATTACAATTAAGGAATCATTCCTTTAAAAATAGAATTTGCATTAGCTGGATCTGTGAGTAGGAAAGCCACTGCAAACAAACAGAAAACCTGCAGATTAAGATGCTAATTAGATGCATTTCTATTTATAATCTGCCTTGATCAGCCTCAAGTATTTTCTCTTTCAGGTGTCTGTGCTCCACCCACGGATGTGAGCAATTCCCCTGGCAGGGAAACACCTGCTGGTCCCTGGGGACAGCCAAGCTCTGGGAAAAGCCTGTGCCACAGGGATGGGGCTGCAGCCTGCTCCTTCTCCTCAGGGAGCAGCCCCAGAGGAGGGAAGAGCTGTGCCTGGCCAAGGGTGACCTGCCCAGGGCCTTTCCTACAAACAGCACATTCCTCTGTGCTGGAAAACTGCAGAAGGGGTGGAAATCACAGAATCGTGGAATTAGCTGGGAAAGATCTTTAGGATCAAGTCCAACCCTCAGCCCTGCACCACCACCAAGGGTCACATCCATGTTTTTTAAACACTTTCAGGGATGGAGACTCCACCATTGCCCTTTCCATGAAGAAATTTTCCCCCATATCCAACCTACACCTCCTCTAAGGCCCTTTTTGTCTCATCCTGTCCCTTGTTTCCCCCACCTGGCTGCCCCCTCCTTGTCAGGGAGTTGTGTAGAGCCAGGAGGTTCCCCCTGAGCCTCCTTTTCTCCAGCTGAGCCTCTTTCCCAGCTCCCTCAGCCACTCCTGGGGGGCTCCAGTCATGATGGGGGTTGGACTTGATGGCCTTGAAAGGTCCTTCCCCCCCAAACTATTCCATGATTCTATGGAATCTCCAAGAGCCAGGGCTGGGAATGGCAAGGATCTGCAGCTGGTGGCAGTTGGGGATGGGAGAGCTCAGTCTGAAAATGACACAGAGACAGCAGGAGGTCACTGAAACCAGTCAGAGCCACTGGGATCATTCCCCGGACTGGGATTCACGGCTGCAGCAAGAGAATGTTCCATTTTTGGAGCAAGCTGGGAATTCAGTGCTGACTGGGATGCCCCCAGCTAAGCCAGGGCTTGTCCTTGGATTTGCAATCACAGTGGAAAAACAACTTCTTTTTGTTGTTCTTGTCACTGTTGTTGGGGTTTGTTTAGTTTTGTTTTGCCTGGAGTTTCCTCTTTCACTGCAGGACATCCAGAAGGAATAAAGAGACACCAAGTCCACTCTGTTCTCCCTCTAAAGCCTTAACAACAGGATATGAGAAGTGTTTTGGGCCATAGGATTTATTATGAATGGGGTTCAGGGGCATTTGTGACCTGTGCAAAAAGGGTCCAGCAAAAATTCACTGATAAACCAAGATTTAACAATGTGAGAAACAGCTCCAAGGTTGTGGGGGGGGATTTAAATGCAGCTCAAAGAAAGAAATTTAAAAGATATGAGTCATCATTCCAAAATGTGCATCAAACAAGTTAAATAACTCCTACTTTCTTAACGACATATTAATCAAAGTGCATTGATTCTTGAATCAGATTCTACTCCCAACAAGCTCTCTATCTTCTCCATCCTGATGCATGCATTAAGAGAGTTTTATTCTGACAGATACAATATAGCAATCAATAAAATCTTATTATATGGAGCAGAGATACATGGATTTGTTGCAGGATTTATGCACTACTTTCAAACCCGGTGCTATTTCATGTCTCAGCCTTAACCTGTAATTGAAAATAAATCTCCCTGAATACACCAGATTCTAATTTTCTGGATGTGTGGGCAAATGTGGATGGGAGCTGCCCTTCCCTCAGGGAGCAGGCTGCTCTCAGGTCGTGTCACTGCCCGGGGAGCTCGGCTGGATTGGCAGAATCCTCTGGAGAAATCCTGAGCAGGCAGGGAAATGGGAAAGGGGCAGTGCCTGGGCACCATGGTGGGCACCCACCATGCTCCCAAAGCCTCCTCGTGCTTCCAAAGCCACCTGCTGCCTCCTGGGCAGGGATAACAGGATCTGACAGTGCCAGAGGCTGGCCCATGTGGGCATGGCAAGGCTGGGAGGGATGGAGGGATGGAGGGAGGGATGGAGGGAGGGATGGATGGATGGATGGATGGGGGATGGATGGATGAGGGANGGATGGATGGATGGATGATGGATGGATGATGGATGGATGATGGATGGATGGATGGATGGATGGAGGGATGGATGGATGGATGGATGAATGGGATAGATGGATGGATGGAGGGATGGGGGATGGATGAACATCAGGATGACCACAGAAGCTGCTGTTTCTCTGCTGCTTTCCTCCAGTTCCCAAGGTTTGATTTTCTCATAGGATCACCAAACAGTTTGGGTGGAAGGGACCTTAAAAACCATCCAGTGCCACCTCCTGCCATGGGCAGGGACACCTTTCACTGCCCCAGGTTGCTCCAAAACCCATCCAACCTGACCTTGGACACTTCCAGGGATCCAGGGGCAGCCACAGCTTCTCTGAGCAACCTGTGCCAGGGCCCCATCCTAAAAAATGTCTTCCCTCTCTTCTCCTCTCCTCCTCTCTGAGCAGCACGTGAGTGTTTGGGGGCTGCCTCTCACCTGGCAGGGCCTGGCACAGCTGGGAAGGCTCAGCAGGGACAGGAGCCAGATGCCCACAGGCGTTTTTCCTTTGGGCTCAGCTCGGCCTCCGAGGGCTCGGTGCCACTTGGATGTATGACAGCAGGTGGAAACCCAGCAGTCTCTCTGGAAATGGCTAGAGGGGACTTTGATCTAAGCAGCTCTGTCAACAGCGTTAATACAATAAAAATAATCAAATTCACTCGGATGGAAATGAGAGATGGAGGGATGGGCAGACAGCAGCGCAAATCCCAGGGAATAAAGAGGATGGGAGCACATCCCCTCTGCAGCACCACGAGTTCAGAGGCTTCTCAGAAGAGCCACAACCTTGAATTCATCAAAGTCACTTTTTTTTTCCCCCTTTTTTTTGGATGGGGCTTGGAGCAATCTGGTCTAGTGCAGTGTCCCTGCCCATGGCAGGGGGTGGGATGGGATGAGCTTTAAGGTCTCTTCCCATCCAAACTGTTCCATAATTCTGTGAAACCCCAGCCCTGAGGGACTTGGCCACCACCTGCAGCCTGTAGGTCACTGGTGGGGACACCCACAAGGGTTGGCAGGGAGCAGGAAGGCACAGAGTCGGGAATGCCATGGCCGGGGTTTTGGGAATGCTGTGTGCTGGCATTCAGCCTCACCTGTAAAACACTCACCTGGATGACCTGGAAGAGGCAGATCAGGCAATTACAGCCTGGCAGTGGCCAGGATTCACCTCTGTTGGATCCTGCCAGTATGGGTTTGGCTCCAGGGTAACCAATTTGAGCTTAATGGGGATAATTCACCCTCCAGATCCAATCCCTGTGACAGGACACAACTCTTTTCATTCCCTCAAGGGTTTTTTACCACTACAGGACATTTGCCACCTCTGAGTGATCTCCAGAGGCTGCTGCTGAGGCTGGGGCAGGCAGGGTGAGGATGGGGCCATGGGATCGCTCTTGGCACTGCTGGATAAATGAGGTTTGGGAAAAACCCAATCCCATGGACCTGATATCCATGAGAGACAGAGGAGGACAGGACAGAAGGTAAGGAAGGCAGGGTGGGGGTAGGGATGGGGAAGGGAGTTCCAGCCTCGTGCCCGAGGGAAGGGGGACATCAGAGAGGTCACCTGGCTGCTGAGGGGTTCTCCAAGCACCCCCTGACCCACCCTGAACCCCCCCACTCCTTTCCCTACTCCCCTCCCTTGTTTGCAGCTCTGAGCTTTGCTCGGCTGGCGAAAGGGTTAAGTTTAATTTATACTGATTTCTATTTAATATCATTCTCTCCCCGTAGGAGCCGGCAGCTGTGAGCTGATTGTAGTCCCTCATTATGCAGTCTGTATCACTAATGGCCTGTGACAAAGGCATGCCATCTTCCCGGCCTTACCCCCGAGAGCCAATTAAACACACATACTCCCTTCCTGTTTGCGGCGCATTACAATGAAATTAAACTGAATTTCAAAATCATTTTCTCCTAAAGACATCTCTTTGCAATAATTAATGCACGCTATTCCTTTGCAGCTGAAATATTCATCAGGAGTGTTGACTCAAAAAATTTTTAAAGCTGATTGCCCTGCACCCCACGTGAGGGCTGGTGATGCTCGGGTCCCAGCCCGCGGTGCCCGCCTGGCTTGGGGACTCGTGGTGACACTGCTGGCAGAGTGAGCTGTGCTTCGGGAGAACAATTAGAATAAATCACAGCTTCTTCAGGAACCATCAATAAATCAGGTTACACAGAAGGCATCAGAAATCCAGCCTGACTCCTGCCACCACAGCACTGCTAACACACAGTAAAGAGGAGAATGGGGAAATCAGAGCTGTGGCTGTCATGGAATCAGAGAATCCCAGCATCACTGAGGCTGGAAAAGACCTCCAAGGTCATCAAGTCTGACCTGTGACTGATCCCCACCTTGTCACCCATCCCAGAGCACTGAGTGCCACGTCCAGTCGTTCCTTGGACACCTCCAGGGATGGGGACTCCAGCACCTCCCTGGGCAGCCCCTGCCAATGAACAACTCTTTCCATGAAGAAATTCCTCCTGATGTCCACCCTGAGCCTCCCCTGGCACAGCTCGAGGCCATTTCCTCAAATCACTGGTAGCCTGGAAGCAGGACCCAACCCCCCACCTGGCTGCACCCTCCTCTCAGGGTTGGTAATTAACGATTCTGTGACACAGTCCCCGTGTAAATTGAGACAAATCCTCTGTCTACAAAGCTGAATTCCCAGGAAAACACTCAGCAGTGGCATTTCATGCTCAGGAGCAAAGGACCCCCCACACCCCCCATCCCTTGGCAAAGCCCATCCCGAGCTGGCGTTTGGAAGCACATCCAGCCTGCACTCCCAGCTGCCAGCCCCAGTTCCAAGCCCTCTCCAGGCCTGTGCAGCAGCCCAGAGCTGCTGTGCCCCCAGGCTGTGGGCCAGGAGCTGGGGCAGCCATCCCGTACCTGTTCGGAACCAGCCGTCGGCAGTGAAGGCATCCGCCGTCTCCTTGGCTCTGTTCCAGTACTCGCGGAACACGGACGGGCCCTTCACCAGCAGCTCCCCCTCCTGTCCCTCCAGGCCCGGTGTCACCTAGGACAGGCACACAGTGAGTGCAGCTCCCCATCACCCGGCCCCCAGCACCACAGGCAGCACCCACAGCACGAGCTCTTCCTGCCTGTGCCAAGCTCCACCACACCCTGCCCACCTGCAGGACCTCTCTCCTGGGATGGAAGGGCTCCTCCAGGTGCTCTGGATGTTCCAAAGCACTGGAAATAAGCACCTGTGTGCTATGAAAACAAGGATTGCCATCCTGGAACTGGATGCCAAGGAGCTGGGGGAGAGGTCACACATGTAGGAAATACTCTTGGGGAAGGGATGGTCCTTTCTGACCCCTTGCAGGGATCCAGGGGCAGCCACAGCTTCTCTGGGCACCCTGTGCCAGGGCCCCACCACCCTGCCAGCCAGGAATTGTTTTCAATATCCCATCTAAACCCACTGTCTGCCAGTTCAAATCCTCAACCAAAGTGTGCAAAGCCACTGCTGGGACAGAAGGGAGCTGTGGGATGTGCCCGGACACGCTGCTCCATCCCTCTGTGGAGAACAGCTCAGTAACAGGAATTCCAAGGCACTTTCCCAGCCACTTTGTACTTGAGCTGCTGCAATGGCCAGGATCCATCTGGGACCCCGAAAATCAGCAGTGCCAGAAACAGGGCCACGAGGGAAAGCTGTAATAGCAGCGCTGGAGTGCCAGGTAGTCCCAGGGCAGGGCAGGCTCTCTGCAGCCTCTGATGGAAACAAAGCTTCCCTAATGGAAAACGCTTAGAAAATGGCTTCTAAGGCATCATTTTAAAGAATTTTCTTCCTGATGTCCTGTCCTGGAGGATGGGGTGACAAGGGGATCTCTGCACACACAGCCCAGGCTTCCAGAGCCCTGCTTGGGGATCAACTCCCTGCCTGGAAGATGCTGCAGGAAAGAAAAGTTGTTAATGCCAAAGAGGAATTGCTGAGTGATGGCAAGGTGGGAATGGTGCTGGCTGAGTTCTCCCCATGGATCTGAAAGATGGAGCTGAAGTCCAGACTATCCCTGAGAGAAACCTGAGGTCTGGAGGGCCTGGAGCAAAACACCACACCTGCATCAGCAAAGGGCACAAAGGATCCAAAAAAGGGCATGAAGAGGCACAAAAAAGGGCACAAAGAGGCACAGAAAAGGGCACAAAGGGCACAGGAAGCACAAAGCCTCCATGGAGAAGCAGGGCAGGGACATGGTGGGTGACACAGAGGGATCAGCAAGGCTGGTTTCAGGGCTCTTAGAGGCTGTGTGGAGTTTTATGATGCAGCTCTTTCTTTTCACTCCTTTTCCTGCTGGTCCAGCTGTAGCATCACAGAACAAGCAGCATCCCTGAGCAGTGTCCTGGTGTTCAGGCTCTTTCCCACTCCCTGAAAGGGCTGGGAAGGGGATGGCAGAGGTAAGAACCTACAAACAGTTCCCTGAGCTTCACCTGCACACCCTGCCAGGCTCTGGCTTCTTCCTGTCAGTGCTGAACACAAGAAGAGCTGTAAATCTGTCTGCTCCAAACCCCTGCAGCCCCATCCTGCCCAGGATTCCACACTGCCAGCTACCTGCACAGCCCCAGGGATCAACCCTGCCCAGTGTTTACCTGCACAGTGCCATGTCTGGGGTGAACCAAGCCTTGAACCCGCTCCAGATTTCTTGTCGTATCAACTCAAATTTTGGCAGCGGCTCAACCCACATCTTATCTCGAGCAGAGCCCCTTGGCAGCAGGCACCTCCCTGTTGTGTAATTTAATGATGTTATGGCTGGCTTGCAAACAGTAAAACAGAGAGGCCGTGACGTTATCTTAATGGGATTTTGCTTGCTGCACTCGGAATGTCACCGGCACTGCTCCCCAACCACCCCGCTCCCCAACAGCAGCAATTAAAATTCAAGGTTCATGGCACTTATCTCCTCCAACCCCTCGTGTCTGATCCCTCTGCAATCCCAGGTACACCACGCTGGCTGGCTCTGGGAGCAGGGATGGCAGCACAAGGCTGCTGGGGTTGTTTCCTCTCTCCCTCCAATGCCGGTGGCTCCCCGTGGTTCCCGCACGCCTCGAAGGCACGAGCAGCTGCTGGAGGCATCACATTGCTGAGTGCACGGATCTCCCCCTCTCCCAAGGCCATATTTTAATGCATTCCAGCAAGTTTAACACCCTGAAGGCTGGTGGAGAGCTCCCTGCTCTAAACCCAGTCGAGCTGGAGCAGCCGGCTCGCGAGATAAGATTCCATTTTCCACGCAAGGAAATAAAAGGTTCTAATAAATCCTTTGAAGGCCTAAATCTGGGTGATTAGAAAATGCATATTCTCCCCCTGCCCATTCCCATTTTACCTCTTTATTAGGAGGGTGGTTTGTAAAGAGCTGGGAATCCCTGCCTGGCACTTGGCCCTGGGATTTGTTCCGAGCAGCCGTTGGTTTTCCTGCGGTCTCTGCCCCGCGCTCCTCCAGGAGCTGTGGCAAGGAGCTCCTAATGGACTCTAATGGAATTAGGGAAGGATCAGAGCAGCGTGTCCTTCTCTGGGAAGCAGGGAAGGCACGGTGGATTCCTAAGCAGAAACATGTGGGAGGTGCAGAGGGGAAGCTGGAAGGTGAGAGCATGTTCTTGGGCTGGGGATTGGTAGGAAGACTTTTAGGAGAAAACTCAAATACTTTCAGGTTGCAAACAGGTTTTGGAGAGATCAACTTAAACTCTACCAGATGCCTACTTCCCCCTTCATTCCTCAAATACTCATGGAGTTGTGGAAGTGTCTGGGTTGGAAGGACTTCAAAGTTTATCCAGTGTCACCCCTGCCATGGGCAGGGACACTTTACACTGGCCCAGGCTGCTCCAAACCCCATCCAACCCGGCCTTGGACACTGCTAGGGATCCAGGGGCAGCCACAGCTGCTCTGGGCACCTGTGCCAAGGCCTGCCCACCCTCCCAGGGAAGGATTTCTCCCTGCTATCCCACCTAAGCCTACCCCCTTTCAGTTTAAAGCCATTCCCTGTGTCCTGTCCCTCCATCCCTTGACCCAGGTCCCTCTCCTGGAGCCCCTTTAGGCCCTGCAAGGGGCTTTGAGCTCTCCCTGGAACCTCCTCCTGCATAGGGACCTGCAGTTGGTTTTGCTGAACTTCTTTCCTGAGGGAGCACCAAAGGCTGTGGATCAGAGCATCATCTCTCAGCAGGAACCTCAAAAGGAACCTTATAACTTCATGAAGCAAAAGCATTTTGACTTGTGGGGAGGAAAGAAATGCTTCTGCAGCCCTGCCTCCTCCCTGCTGTGCTGCTCGGCTTGGAAGTGCTTGGCATTTTTCCCCACCTTGTAAATAAATGATTACTGTGATCAAAATAATTAAGCAACTGAGCCCTTAAGTGACTAATAGAGGACAATAATTTATGTATGTGAGGTTTATGGAAGTGACGGAGCCCTTCTACCTCTTCTGCCAGAGAAATAACTTTTTCCTGGTGTTTTTTTGGGCTTTTCTAACATACCAGAACACAGGAAATGATGCAACAAAGCCTGAAGGACTGATCCAGCTCTGTCCTGCACCCCTGCCAGGCTCCCCACTCCTCTGCTGGACCTTAACTGCCACCAGCACCTGCACACACCTCCCTGTCCCCTCCATCACCCCTTCAAGGCTTTGGTGGCCCAGAGCCTTGTCCCAGAATCCCAGAGGCTGGAAAGGAACTTCAGGATCAGCGAGTCCAAGCTGTGCC
>VYXF01006763.1:250241-281744 GCA_013397295.1 Polioptila caerulea | reverse complement strand
ATCCTGTTCCAGCACAGGCCTCCCAAGAGGTCACAGCCTCCTCCCAGGCATCCACCTGCTCCAGCCTGGGGCTCCTCCATGGGCTGTGGGTGGATCTCTGCATCCCCGTGGACCTCCACGGGCTGCAGGGGCACAGCTGCTTCACCGTGGGCTGCTCCAGGGGCTGCTCCAGGGGCTGCAGGGGAATCTCAGCTCCAGCGCTTGGAGCACCTCCTGCCTTTCCTTCTGCACTGACCTCGGTGTCTGCAGGGCTGTTCCTCTCACATATTCTCACTTCACTCTTATCTGTCCACAATTACGTGTGTGCAATAGCTTTTCCTTAAATATGTTATCCCCAAAGCATTACCACCTAGTTTGATTGCCTCAGCCTTGTCCAACGGGACATCTGTCCTGGAGCAAGCTGGCACTGGTCATGCCAGACATGGAGAAAACTTTTGGCAGCTTCTCACAGAATCCAGCCCTTTAGCCCCTGCTACCAACATCCAGTCACACAAACCCAAAACATTTTGATACTGACAGACAATAATGCCAGTTGTATGTAACATATGCCAGTGTCTCTTGATTAGACTTTAAAGGTTTAAAAGGAGAGAAAGAGAAAGAGAGAGAGAGGGGGAGAACAACTATGGGTGGTAAATATTTTAATTTTACCAGCTATATTTTAGTTTGGCTGCAACAAGTTTTAATTTTACTGTCTATAAATAAATTGCATTGTAAGGATGCCACAAGGACAAATTATCCTCTAGAAGTTGGTCTTTATACATTACAATTCCTGCACTTCTATCTTACTGACTTTATAGTGTTTCAAAGCTATTAGGTCTTTATTTCCTTTTAGGATAATAGACTACAGTAAAGGAATACCGGCAGCAATTACACTATATTCTAAAACTCATACTTTTTTTAAAACATGGTGTTAGTCTCTGAGAAACTACTTTATAGGTAATCAACTGTCCATTCCAAACCCATTGTACTTCTGTTGAAATGGTCTTTTGGCTTAAATGCATTTCCTAAAATTATTATGAGACCTGTTGTCCATTGACGTATCATTTTAAAAGAACATCATGCTATTTTTTATGCAAAACTTTGCTTGAGACTTTTTCTCTGATTATTGATAAGGTTTGTCAAATTAGTCAATCATTCTAAGAGACAGGTAAAATGAGCTCAGTCTCTCCTGGAACTCCCTCTTGTTCCCAGCTCAGCATGTAGACAGGGTGTAAGTATTGCCCCTGGGGTTGTGACACGCTATCACCTGCTGAGCAGGACATAAAACCAAGTACACAGCTCCCTTGAGAGAGGTGATTTGGTCAAGGGCTGGCAAAGGCCATTAGGCACACCACCTGAGATCTCTTTCATTTCAGACTTTTCCTCAGTCAAATAAAGCCTAGGATTTACTGTAACACTTGGCAGCATACTTTGGGTCAGGTTTCTCTGAAAAAATGTCCTGAGAAAAACATGGTCCAGCCTGCAAAAAATTACATTTAGGGGGGAAAATAAATCACTTTTGTTTTCACTACAAAGAGGTCCAGTATGTTCAGTTCTCCAAGAGAGAACTGTGTATTCAGAAACAAGATGTTTTTCATGGGGAAAAAAAAAAATCACTGCAGAGGACATTTGTCTAAAAGACTTCTATACATAGATCAAAATGATTGCAAGATCTTCCTGTCTTTCTGCACCATTTGAGGATGACCCTCAGCATGTTTCTCTTTTGCTTGTCCTCCCAAACTGCTGTTTACTTCCTCTGTATTTCAGCCCCCATTGGTTTCCACACCAATCCTGGAGTTTCAAGGTAAATGTTCCATTTCCTAAACACCCTCTCTCTTTGAGGTTGCTTCTGAGAAAGCCCCTCAGCGAGGTGAGATGAAATGCAAGCAGAGGAGGCAGACACCTTGGGCTACCTATTTTGCCCTCCCAGGCCACAGAGGGAGACTGCGCCCCGAGCAGTGTGGTTGTGTGTCCGGCACTGGGGAACCCAGCCCCAATGTTTTCTCCCATATCTCAAGTTCTCTACCCCATTGCCAAGGCACGGGATGGCAGAACACACATGAAGCCCAGAGACTGTCCTGTTTTTTGTTTCTCTGCTCCCTCTAGCATGGGCGCCGTGTCCCATACCAGCCCAGCACTTCCTGTTTCCTTTCCCAATATGAGCAGGGGTATCAGCATCCTCCCAGCCAGCACTCACAGACTCTGCCTGGGAGGTTCAGGGAGTCAGGAGGTCATGGAACACCTGTGGGAGGAACAAGGTGGTAAGCAGATGTAGGAGAAGAGCAATTTCTAGTGGGTTTGGGAAGGGTGCCTATGTGGTCTGGTGGAGAAATCCTGTGAGGATTGGCACTCCCTTACGTGCAGTATGAGCACTTCAGCCTCCCTGTCAACCTCCTCCCTTGTGACGGGACAAAGCTACCTTTGCTGCTCTGCTGAAGGTATCAGATGGAGTTATTTTATGCTCTTCCCAAGAACAAATTTTGGTTGTGCCTGCATTGCTAGAAAGCCCTGTCTCAGGGCCTCCCACTGTGTTGCTCCTCCATCTCGTGGGATCCCAACCCAGAACTTTTTGTACCTGACAAAAAAGTAAGTCCTAAGAGCAGGATTTTTAGATAAAAATCTAAATCTGTCTTCACCCTTCACTTTATGTTTCCCATTTTCTCTCTGCTTACAAACAGGCTGCCCTTTCAGTTAAGAAAGTGGAGTAATTTCATCAACCTTTCTGACAATACATGATCTATCCAGCTACAGCTGTCCAGCTGTTGTGGACTTGGTTGCCACTCGGTCAGTATTTCATTTCAAAGTAAGCTACACAAATAGCTCAACTGATACATAGAGGCAGGAAATAACAATAAAATATTATTTGAAACATATTGAGGAGACCTTGTCTGTGACAATGTCTAGTTCCAAAAGAGTTCTTTCCTGTTCCTTAGCTTCAATTTTCTTCACAATTACAAGCATTCACCATAGCAGATTATTTTGTTTTATCAGAGTATATCAATAATATGAGGAAGATTAAAACCCAGGATCATTCTATCTTCACACTAAGATTAAAATAAAACAGTACAAAGAACAGGAAAGAAGTAATTGATTTAGTGTTTGCTATTACCTGTAGCATGAACTATTTTGAAAATACATCAAAAATTACTAACATTTTCAGAAAAAAATCTTGATCATCAGCAAGATTTGTTGAATTCAAGCTGTAACCTAAGCCCGCACAGCATAACCATATTGGTTATACATTTGAGGCTTCCACACACAACCTCTGAATCTTATTTTAAGTTTCTCTGGAGTTCTGACATTCCTGTGAGTTCATTTTGTCTCTTCTTTTTTGCTGACAGAGTCACCAGTCTCCCTCACCAGTTTTCTGGGTTCATGATCCTTCTTCAGTGTACAGAGATATTGGAACTGCAGGAAAGCAGTTGAATCCCCAGTGGCAGACCTACTCAGGGACATCTGCCTGACCCGCTGGACCTCATGGACACATTAAGACAACTGGGGTAGACTTTGGGATGTCACAGTCTTCTTTTGAGTGCCTTTGTCAGTAGTCAGAATTGGGGTGGAAGCATTTCTCACTTTCTCATCACTTTGGTAACAGCTGCAATATCAGAAAGAAAATGTGGGGTCTTTTTTCTTTAGTCAGCTTCTATGTGGGCTCTTCATCTAAGTGTCTTGTTACAGGAGAAATGTGGTTTGTCACCACACAACTTTCAGAAATATAGGAGCAGAAAAAACCTGATGCAGTTTGCCCCACTTATTCTCAAAGATATTTGTTCTGCGCTCTTTACATTTATCTAATATAAGGTATATATAAGCAAAAATATGTTTTGTCTACCAGAACAATAAAAACCAAGAATAAAGAGTCACTTCTTCTAATTAACAGCAGCCTGCAATTGCCATTAACAGCCTGTTTCCTTTCCTACAGCATCTTGCAGATTTCAGTGTTCTTATATATTTGACTGAGATACAGAGCATATGTTTGATCTTGTTTTTCTCTGTACACACTGTTGTGTTCACTCCCCTACCTTTTCCAGCTTTCAGCAGAGACACAATCTGTTTAATACTTGGGAGAATGAAATATTTACATGGCTAAAAGCTAAGTGCTAGTGTCCCTTCCACCTTGTTCTCTCAAGTACTGTCACATGTTGTCACATTTTTATCATTACACTTTCTTAAAGGCCTTTTTAAAAGTAGGACAAAACTCAGTTGGTGACTTGTGTTTCTAGGAGACAGCAAGAGGTTATTATTTCATAACAGATGTGTCACACTGTCTCTAGTTTTTCTATAACATCCTAACATGACTGTTCCTGACATATCCTAAAAGATAGACCATATTCTGCCAAAACACTTACAGCGAGAGCTAATTGGAAGATTAATTTGCTCTATACAATTTTCAGTAGAACTTATACAGGAATCCTCTCCTATTATTTTTGGGCCAGGTTTTTTTTAGGTGTCAGCTAGAGGCTGAATCATTAGTTTGGAAAAACACTCTGAGACATATGCTTTTTTTCTAACTGCCTCTGTTTTAAAGCCAAATTAGAATTTGGAAGCAGCTCTTTTCTGTTTGGAAGACAAGGTACTTTTCGTCTGAAGCCATGTTTCACCAAGTAGATCTAAGTTTGAAATACGTAGATGCACACTTGTTATTTTAATTGGATCTTCAAAGTGAAATCAAACATTAGTCCATTAGTGATAGGACAAGGGGGAATGGTCTCAAGTTGAAGGACAGTAAGTTTAGATTAGATACCAGGAAGAAATTCCTTACTGTAATAGTGGTAAGTCTCTGAAACAGGCTTCCCTGGAACAAGGAAGTTGTGGATATCCCATCCCTGCAAGTGTTCAAGGCCAGTTTGGATGGGGCTCTGAGCAACCTGGTCTAGTGGAAGGTGTCCCTTCCCATGGCAGTGGGGTTGGAATGAGATGATCTGTAAGATCCATTCCAAACCCGACCATTCTGTGATTCTGTGATATTAAGGCATTGGCAGATGTTGGTGGAGTGCTTTCTTCCGTAGATGATACAAAGAGTTTCAATAGGCTTGGGGTGACAATGCACTTTTCATCTGAAGCCATTTCCCATTTTGTGCTATAATATATTTTATTGGTTGCAAATTCACAGAGCTTACTCCACATAGAGGGGTCTAGTCCTGATAGAGGATGATGAGAAAGTGAAGTAAGAAAATTTATGTCCTCAGGACCCAACTGATTCCCTGTGTCTGCAAGCCTGTGCACTGGGCTGATCCAGAGGTAAGCAGCCCTTAGTGGGGCAAAAGTTGGACATGGTCTACTTCGTTCTGTCCCTCTGATGTATTATCTGCTATATGTCCAGGATCCTGAATTTGTCAGAGAACAGTGCAGCAATAATGATCTCCCAGCAGCATACACCCCAAGCCATGTCTCCCCTGTTGAGTATGTTTCTTAAACTAATATCACTCATAAATAACAGCAACAAGTATGCTTCACAGGTGGTTGCAAATTCCTCCTATGTGGGCCAAAGTTAGACAAAGTCTAAGTTTTGTGTGCTGCAGAAAGTTCCTAATAATTTATCACCAATTAGGACAGTTTATAATGCAGTGTGTTCTGTTTCTGTATGGCTGTCTGTCAGATAATCTTGCCATGGAGGAAGAACACAGAATCCCTTCTGAGGGCACAAAGAATAGCTTCCCACCTTGGGAAGTAATGCTGTGTGCTACCTGTGGCATCAAACAGGAGATGCCTCATTTAGACAGTAGGTGAGTTGATATGACAAAAGGCCACTGAACTCAGCTTGCAATTATCTTTTCCAATGTAACATCTTCAGTATGGTAAATACCAAAGTCTTTAAGAGCTGCAGATAAAAAAAGGCAAGAAAAGTTGGAGTAGGGTCACTCACTTTTTCTTCATTCTTTCATCTTGTTTTATTAACCTCTTTAAAGGTTCATTAGATTTGTTCAATTCCAGAAATTTGAATAGATGCTGACTGTTAAATTTGTCAATGGAAACCAAATCTGGAATCCAACTATACTAGTGATACCACAAGAATTTCAAAGGAACGTAACACCAAAATTTCCCAAGGGCACACCTCTTGAGAGACAGAGCATTAAGCTTTTTAAGGTTGAAAGTGCAACAGAACTGACAAAGCTAAGGACAGCCTTCAGGGTAGACCTTTCTTTAGCATACCTCACCAGGCCAATCCTTTCTTTCCCAACCATGTTGCAGGCAGTCCAAGTACCAGCTCAGGCCAAATTCTCTGTGTGTGAGTGTAGATGAACAATCCTAGTCTGTATTTTCTTTAAATTTGTTAATAAAATATCTGATTTACCATTCTTTCAGAAATACTAAGTCAAATATTTTTTTCTTGAAGGACTCAGTCAAGGTATCTTGACATACCTTCTAAAATCGATATTTTCTGTGCATTCCATAACGGCATGAAACAGTGGCACATGGAAACAGATATTCTCATGACAAGATCCTGTCTCTGATCTCTGATGATATGTTTATCATCATATTTTCAGCTCTGCTGCATACTCAAAGTGCTGTTTTGCCTTAACTACAGTTGGCTTTAAATCTTTTTGATGTTCTTGCCCTCCTAACACTTTCTTTTGCTACACAGCCTTTGGCTTAATTAGCCATCAACAGGAGGACATTAGAGCTGACAGCATGTATTGATTATAGAGTGGAATTTACTAGGGTTTTTTTGGTTTTAAGTGTGTGTGGAACAAACAACCCAGACCTGGAAAGGAAAAAATAAAGCAGGGCAAGTTTGGATCCTGGGAATGTAACTCTGTACCCCACTGTTATGCACTTATGAAAGAGCAGAGAAGTAAGACATGGAGATAGAGAAGAAGAAAAACATACACTATGTAAATTAAATTGAGTTTGGGTTTATATATTCTGTCCTACTGAATGACTCCCAGCCCAGGTAATTGTAATTAATTTTCTTTCTGCAGGATGGAAAAAGAGTGAAAAGGTGGGTCATTTTTCTACTGTTTCACAAAAGGCCTCTCGAGTGATTTGAAATTACTAGGTCACAGTCTCTGTGTTGAAATACTCCAAGTATCACTTTCATTTGTTTGAAACAGGAATTAAAACCTCAGACTGTGATAAAACTGGGTGAACATTGATCCCTTAACAGTCACCCCTTTCCTGCTTCACTGCCATGACCCTGTACCACTCACAGTTTTATAACCAGCCACAAAATAACTACACAAAATAGGCTAAGAGTGATGCACAAATAACCCTTCAACTGCCCAAGTCCAGACTGCAGAAGTAATGCTTAAGATCTTCTTGCATTTACTACAGCCATAGAATCTGCATGAAGAACACACACTGGGAGTAAAAGTCTTACTATTAGCATTTTTGTTTACAGCCAAAGTAAAAGGACTCCTGTATCTTCTTCCAGTGTGTAAGTGTTGAGTGTTTGCAAGATGTGTGCTGTGGTCAAGAATGTCTCCTTCTTTTTGATCAATTTTTAACCCAAAGCATATACCTTGAAGGTGAAATTCAGAACTGAAGTTTGCCTTCCATGTTCTTTTTACCTAATTTTTTTTAAAAAGTTATTAATTAGGCAGAAATAGATGCTTTTCTGTTCCTGAAATGCAGGTTTTTTGCTTTCTAAGAACTAGAACTTTTATCACTTTCCACTGAAATATCTGTAAAGCAAACTAGAAAGAAGAAATATATTTACCGGTCAATGGATGATACAGATACAAAGAAAGATAGACATTCCTTGAAACTTTTAGGTTATGAGTGGAAGCTCACAGACCATAGCATCAGGAACTGAATGAAGTTCCAAAAAGATAGGTAGATTGGTTACCATTTACACTGCTAAAAAGTCACTTCATACTGTATACAGTTTGACGGGACATTGAAGAATCAACCGTCAAGCTCCTTCATTCTTAAAAGCAGGTAACAAAAGAGAAAACTGAAAAGAATTTTAGATGAAACTAGACGATTTTTGTCATCAGAAGGCACACGAGTTTGCTCCACTTACTTTCGTGGGCTAAATTATGAAGAATATAAAAACCTCAGCCCTTTCAGCTGCCTGAGATGTTTTCAGGCTTAGGAACTGTCACTGTTAAATATTGTGAGCATTTACAGAGCATTTACACTCCTAAGAAATTGTGGAGGAGAGTCAACAGTACACTCATGCCAGCAGCAGCCAGGTTAGAAAGTTCTGCCCTTGTTTGTTCTATATTTGGATGACTCACACCCCCAGGGAAACCACAGCAATGAAAACACAAAAAAGGGCACACGCCTGTGTAAATGGATAAAGTATAGCAACAAGTGTTGGTCAAAACTTCTCAAATGATAAGATGGTTTCTGTAGGATAAAGAAAAAGTTATTAGGAGACAAAACTGATAGGGGTTTGGAGGAAGTGATCTTTTGGGCTACCTAAAAGAGTAAGAAGCAAAGGGCGGGGCTTAGTGCTAACTCACCATGGAGCAGGGTAATGTTGAGGACCAGGTTATCCAACACCTTCAGTAAAGACTTAGAAAAGGCTGTAAAAAGAGTGGTTTCTAAACAAGCTACTTAACTATTTGTAGTAGGGAAATGCCACACCATAGGCAAAGAACTCTGGAAAGACTTTATGGAACTGCAAAAGACAATATGAGCTCCAGTTTGAATACATATAAAGAATCTAGGCAGAAATAACCTAACCCGGAGGTAGCAGTCTGGGCAAAGAAAGGAGATCACAGAATCATAGAATGGTGTGGAGTGGAAGGACACCTTGAAGAACATTTAGTTCCAACCCTTCCAGTAGAGGCTGCTCAAAGCCCCATCCAGCCTGGCTAAACACCTTTGATGGGCCATCCACAGCTTCCCCAGGCACCCTGTTTGTGTCATTCACCACCCACACAGTAAAGAACTTTTTCCTCATATCTAATCTAAACCCACTCTATTTCAATTTAAACCCATTCCCCTTTTGCTTTCACTACCTGCTCTTGTAATTAGTTTTGCCCCATCTTTCCTATAAGTTCCCTTCAAGCAGTGAAAGGCCACAATTAGCCTTCTCTTCTTCAGGCTGAAAAAAACCAATTCTCTCAGCCGTTCCTCACAGGAGAGATGCTCCAGCCCTCTAATCAACTTGATGGCCTCCTCTGGGCTTTTCTCCTGACAGTTCCGTGTCCTTCCTGCGCTGGTTCCCCAGAGCTGGGTGCAGGGTTCCAGGTGGGGCCTCACCAGAGCAGAGCAGAGGGGCAGAATCCCCTCCCTCCCCTGCTGCCCACGCTGCTCTGGATGCAGCCCAGGACACGTTTGGCTCTCTGGGCTGGGAGTGCCCATGGCTGGGTCATGTCCAGCCTCTCACCCACAGCACCTCAAAGTCCTCCTCCCCTGGGCTACTCTCCATCTGTTCATCCCCAGCCTATGCTGATACCAAAGGTTGTCCCAACCCAGGTGCAGCACCTTCACTTGGACTTTTTAAGCCTCATGATGCTCCCATGGTCCCATTTTTCCAGCTTTTTCAAATCCCTCTGGAAGAAATCCTGTCTTTCAGGTGAATCAACTGCAGCACTCCACTTGATGTCACTTGCCAACTTGCTGAGGGTGCACATGATCCCTCTATCTATGTAACTGATGAAGAGATAAAATAATTATGGTTCCAATGTGGATCCTTGAGAGGCACCACTCATTACTGATGCACATGGGGATTCTGAGCCATTGACCACTAGCTACTCGATGTGACCACACAACTAGTTCCAAATCTCCTAAGAGTCTACCTATTGAATCCATCACTTTTCAATTTAGAAAGAAGGGGGGGGCCCATGTCAAAGACCTTACCGATGTCCAGCTAAAGGACATCTGTAGCTCTTTCCTTATCCAATGACATTATTACTCCTCTATAGAAGGCTACTGTGTTGGTCAGACAAGATTTTCCCTTGTGAAGCCATGTGGGCTGTCTCAAATCACCTCCTCCTCCTCCATGTGTCTTAGCACTTGACTGAACTTTGCAAGTTCCTTTTTAAGAGAACAAACCTCATTGCCTTTAAAATACTACATACAGTGTTTTTGGCTTTGCAAAGTGTATGTGATAAAGGACTTCAAAGCTGTGTCAGTTAGATGCAAAGTGCTATACACTGAGGAGTCAGAGAAGAAGCAATCCATTTTTTTGCTGCAAGTTTAATTTAATTTAATTTAATAATAAAAACTTCTTTACACATACAACTAGCAGGGCCACCTTTTTAAGTATCCATGTTACTCCATCGTACTCAATAAGTGTAGTTTTTACTCTGAACTAACCAAGTCAAGACACTTGTTAGACGTGTTAGACTTGTTTCTCACGTAGTGTCTCATTATGAAATCAATCCAGAGGACAGTATATGAGCAACAGAGATTTCCTGTGCATTGTTCCAGCACTGATGAACTTCTTGATACTGCACCTGACAAAATGTAAGTCACATTACTTCATTTTAGCTAACAAAGTACAGAAGACTTTCTATACTTCCAAAATGATCAAAACCAAAATCTTTTAGAAAAGAACTCCACAGTGCTCTTTAAGATTTGGAGAAATGTCAAGACAGTTACAGCAACTTCACAAGCAAGTGTAGCTTTACTGCTCTATCTAGAATAGGCATAAGGAACAGGATTCCTGTCTCACCATGCCTCTGTGGCTACATCTGTTGTAATTTGGAGCAGTTTAATTGATTGAATCTGATTACTTTTGTTCAGCGCATCTCTTGGTCATACTGCTCTTTTATTATACCACTACATTCTCTATATAAAGCCTGCTTGGTTTAACTCAATGTACTAAGTATTTTTAATATCCCTGTCAGATTTAATTCCTTTGAGAAACGAACATTGTCTCCCATCTGAATAAGCAAGTTGAAGAAGTTTAAAAGGTGCTCCCAGCTGAACAACAGTGAGCACTTCCCACAATGAACCTTTGCCTTGCACCAGGTGATGCTCCCAGCTGACCTACAGCACAATTCACTCTGCCTCCCACAGCAGCCATCCTTTTATTTTGTGTTTGTGCAGCACAGACTGTGAGAAGTTAATGCATTGTTCCAAGGTTCTCCAATATTATGGTAACAGGCTACCTGCAGCAGCTGTTGCCATAATTAAAGGAGGAAATTTTTTTAATACTGCCTTGTCCAAAGCAGTACTGTTTGATCCCCTAAGTGTCCTCTAAGAACATATAATTTATCCATTTTTCACTGACTCTTTCACTCAACTCAGAGTGCCTGCTGCCTTGGCTGATAACAAGACATTGTTCCTGACCTGCAGCAATCTGCAATGTGCAGGAAGTGAGTAAAGCAGATGTAAGCTCCCTAAGAAATGTGCTTTTCATCCTCCTGTCTGCTAATCCTACCTGATAAGATCTGCTGTTTCTGAGCACATCCTGCACCATAGTTTCCAGCCTGAGGAAAAATTTATGGGTTCTGTAGTCATAAATTTCATGTAACCATATATGCAAGGAGAAGCTTGTAGGCACATTTTGAAGCATGTGCATACACAGAATCATTTGCACAAAAGCTTGTTTTAGGAATGTCATAAGAGGAACATGCACTGGCCATATCTTTGAGCTCTTGAAAGCTGTGTTGGAAATATGAATCAACTACAGAGCTCTACTGAATTGCTACTCTGATATCTGTCACATGTTCTGTATCACCCTATATATGGATATGAAATTTTAATTGTGGTCAGAAGTGTTTGGGCTTCTTTTGTGAAAGGCATTGTAACTTGATAGATCTGGATTGTTATTTCTTTTTAACAAAACACTTATTTTCACAGTGCTGAAATTCAAAAATTGCTTCCACTGAGCAGTAACTTTTCAGCAAGTAAGTCTCTTCCAGCTATGATATGAATTATCACACCCTCTGAAAAATCTAGATTTTGGACCATTCAAATGGGGCAAACATACAGAAGCTCAAAATGTTTTCAGTATTCACCAGGCCTTTCCAAGACCCCACAACATGTTAAGATTTTGTACAAGATCACCTGGCCATAGATCTAATCTGGATTGCAAATATCCCAAAGTACCCAAAAGGAAAGGTAAAACAATGGCCAAGAATGATGAGGGAAAGAGGAAACAGCAGAGTAAAATAATGCACTTTACTGACAGCCTTTACTTTATCAACCTTCCCTAACTTCCCTAAGGGCCCTAACTTCTAAACAATTTGAAAAATGCATGGAAGTGTTAAGCATTTCAGGTCCATGCAAACCTGTTTTTAAGCTTCTCATTGTACATATGTTAAAAACAAAACTTCCAAAAACCTTCAAGATTTTAAGGGTCTGAAGAAAACACGAGATATTGTTAGATTAATGCTAAAAATACTGAGAAGTAACAATGTCTGTGCTTGTAATTGCTGTCAGAGCAGGCAACTCTTTCATATGCCATCAAAGTAGCAAAATGCAAGTGCATGGAATAATGTCTCATAAACAGTAAGGTAGACACATTCCTAGCAATATTAATATCAATGAAAGATATTATTACAAATCTACACAAATATCTTTTAGAAGCCTTTTCAATACTAGCAAAACTTCCAATACTGCCAAATTAGACCAGTGAAACAACCAAGTATATCTGAATATGGCTTCATAATAAGATAATGTGATACAATATCCAGCCCAGAAAAGCTAAATTACTCACCCAGATCACTGCAAATTCCTGTTTTGCTGCCATCAGAACCCTTCACACCTCTCTCAGCTCCTACTAACCCACTGAGCCACCATCCTTTATGGCTCATTTTGCTTAAATTGCTGAGAAGCTTTACACAATTCTTGTCTCAGATTTTGAAAATAGCTAAGCAGCCGTATGCACATGAACAAGAGGAAAATTTAAACCATTCAAGGAGTTTGATCCCTATGTGAAATCCCATAACAGAAAATTGCTATTTAATCACCACTGTAGTTCGTCACACTGCTTTCACAAATATTTTCGTATTCTAAGCCAGCAGGGGTTTAATTTATTTCTTTAGTTCACTTTATGCTCTTGTATACATATGTTTATACATATACAACATATATACAAAATATTTCCTGTATTTGGATATTCTCCATATTAGCTGCTTTCTACACATTTAACAGACCCATCACATTGACCTAGAGGAATAAATCTCTTTTGTTTTGCTCTGCTCTTGCTTCATTGTACACTGAGCCTATAAATAAGAATGGTAAGCCAATATTACGACAAGTGCTGATGGACATTTTACAAAACAGTGAGGTTCACAGTTTAAGATAGTCAGTTTTAAATTAAGAAGTTGAACTCATCATCATTTATTTCTGTAAGTCAAAAGTGAAAAGTTAGCTCACTATGACTCATTTTTATCTTCTTATGAATTAGCAGGTATTAACTGCATTAAGAATATTAACAAGTCTTGAGGTCCAGGAGCTCCTTACCAACTTTTCCAACAGAGGTTGTAGACAATTTAAGGAAAAGCTGTTTACAACATATAATCAGTGGAATGTTCCCTTGAAGGCAACACATGAAAGATCCTGCTTCAACTTCACACTGTTTGCAGATCACATTGCCTTGAGAGCTTGTTCATTCACTAAGGCTGCACCATATTTCATGCAAAAGCATGTGCTGCTGCTATCACAGCATTTCCTAAAGCTGAGGTGAGGGCTTCAATTAGGGCACTGATATCACACTTGGCTCAAGATGCTAATGCGTGCCCCTGTGAGATTACTGTGCACTTACAAGGCACACTTTTGGTGCACAGCAGACTCTTAATTAAGCTCTCTGCCCAGTTGCTCACCAGCATAAGGAGAAAGTTCACTTCAGACCATGGGAACATTTTGTTTTATCCATGCTGGGACTGCCTTTTGGAGTGTAGATTCTGCCAGCCTTCACTCAGCAGTCACAGTCATCAGGGAACATTAACCTTTTGTAGACTGTAAACACAGACTCTGTACAGATGCCTTCCAATGTATTCATTTGGCTTACAGGCTGGGAAATGCCATTGTATTTAAATCATTGGCACTGATCTCATACAATCTAGATATATACTGTCAATTTGGGTCAATTCTTCTGATTGATTTGTGCTTTTTACCTTCACATTAGTTTGCCTACAAAGCATATGCTTGAATAGGAAATACCACTTTTTGAGGCAATCAGTCCAGTATACAAAAACTTCCAAAGAAGTAAGTACAGAATCTTGAAAAATGGAGAGTGATTCCAAAGACAGGTTTATACCTTAATATTTGTCACAGATTTATTTTAAAATTATTTTCCACAATATTATTTGATTAATGGGAGACATCTAATGAAGGCACAGAGCATAATTGTTCTACATAATAAAGAACCAATAATAACATAGGATCTGACAATTATAATAATTGAAAAAGAACTGAAGCATTTTCCTTCTGCCTAAGAACACAGAGGAAAGGCAGATGGGAATATTCTGGACTAAAATCTGGGTTATAATCATAACGTAAAATGAAGTCCGGTAATGAGTTAAAGAAGTTTGGATACATAGAAAAAATAAATGACCTTAAATATAATAAATCTTTTTTTCAAGTTGCAGATTCTCTACTCTTTTAAGAGATTGTGCTTTAGCTGTCTGTGTTTAAGGGTCTGAAATGTGAGAACAGAAAACCAAGTGGATATCTGGACAAATGTCATTAATCTCTATAGTAATCTTCTTGTAAAATAGGGACACAGGAATCAAACTTGTGGGACCATAATGAAATTTCCAAGTGCTAACACATAGTCAGATGGAAAATGCTATTTAACTTTTAATTTTTGCTTGTAGGATTACAGAGCTCAGACCAATCTTGTGGCATTTAACAGCCTGCCCTGAAAAATATGCCTATATTGCTGTCTCTTTTAAAAATATCTCTAGTGCCTACAAAACCAAACAGTACATTGGAACGTGCTATTTGCATCCCTGACAATAACAGAAGGCTTGTTTTGTGTGAAGTAAGACTGAACAAAACAAAGAAATAGAACTTACAAGACCCTCAAAGCATAATTAAGTTTTTTCATAGTGAAGGAGGGCAAGACCAGAAAGGCAAGCACCGAATATTGCTTTATGTAATTTTATTTACTCCATTATATGAGAAGAAAGGAAGTTTCAAAATACAAAGTTTATAAGTCTTATAAAAGTCTTACAAAAAAGGTGTAATATATATGAGAACTTGAACATGAAAACCTTGTCCCATGAGATGTGCAGTCAACTTTCTCAACAAAATAATCTATACTATCAATAGATACATCCAAATCTCTCATCAATATCTGAATGCATGACCCAGGCTCTTGATATTCAGAGTCTTGCGAACTCATTCCACCAGGACAACTGGCTGATACATTTGATATAGTTGCTATCTTATTTATTTTAAAAGAAGCTAGGCCATGTACATTTTTTCAGGGCACTAGAAATCCAAAAAACAGACTGCAGTTTCCTTGTCCAGAGAACTAGTTGAAGGAAGACATGCAACTGACCCCATGAAAAACTCTAAGCACCACTGACTTGTTGTTCTTCCATACAACTTTTATGCCATTCATCTTACATGCATTGCACCTGTGTGCCCTCCTCACCCTTCTGTGACTGGTCCATACCCCATCAGCATTCCAGGTCTCTTTACCTTCAACACTGCTCACCTGTCCTACGCAGCTGTAGCCCATTAGGGATGAGGCTCGGCCACGGCGCTATCCTCAATTACCACAAACTGTGTGCCTACAACTACTGTTCTTAAAGAGTCTCGGGCATTTTTCTGTCTGGTAGCACTGCCAAAGCTTTCAGCTTTTACTCACTGCCTTCTCTTTCTGTGTGCACCTCTGTTGTGTCTCTTTTGACTGTTCCTGACTCTCTCAGACGTAACCAAACATACACACAGATATGTACAAGTGGCTCCACATAAGATTCTTCTAATTCCTATTCATACCCAGAACCTTGCAGGGGTCCAGATGACTTCCTTCCCCAGCCTCCTCCAATCAAAATCTGTGTGCAGGACCACTAGTGTATCCTGAGCTGGAAAGGACTGAACAGGGAACATGGAAGTGACACTGAAATTAGTTCAGTTGGTTAGAGCATAGTGCTAATAACATCAGTGTTGTGGGTTTGATCTCTGCATGGGCCATTCACTTCATCTAGACCTGATGAGTCCCTTCCAATTTAGAGTATTCTGTGATCTGCAAATTCCAACCCCTGGCCCTGCACAGGACATCCCAGGAATGTGCCTGAGATCATTGTTCAAGAACTTACTGGACTTTGTCAGGCTGCTGCTGTGACCACTTCCCTGGTGAGCCTGCTTCAGTGCCTAATCACCCTCTGGTGGAAGAACCTTTTTCTAATATCCAGCCCAAAGTTCTCCTGACTCAGCTTCATGACATTCCCTCAGATTCTGTCACTGGTCACCAGAGGAAGGAGATCAGTGCTTGCTCTGTCTCCCATTGTGAGGAAGTTATAGACTGCAATGAGGTCTCCTCTCTATCTCCTCTTTCCAGGCTAAAGAATTCAAGTGGTCTCAGCCACTCCTCATAAGGCTTCCTCTCTACATCCTTTACCATCTTCAGTTGCTGCAGACTTTTATTTCAGGAAGTAGCTTGGTTTTCCTTTCACTAAGTTCAGAACCAGGATAAACTCTATAATGTACCACATAGATGTGTAAGAAGTGGAGTGGGAGGGAGTATGAGAAAGTGAGACTGGCATATCTATGCAAGGTGTGCTACAGTGCAGCAAGGAGCAGATGGAGATAGAGCCCTGTCCTGCTCTACACATCAGCTGGGCTTACTATGCAGTCAACACAGATGTGCACACAGGCAGGTGACAAAGGCACATACCATTGCCACACACATTTATCTATGTTTTCTTTTACTCATTATTCATGAATTACAGTGTCGCCTGGAAAAAAGTTCTGGTGCGTGTTTTGCTGTTTTATATGCAAAATGTGTTTATCATAAAGCGGTCTCATTTGCAGCTTAAGACTTATTGTGGCACCTCTACTTCCTTTTACTGTTCCTCTTACACTGCTGGTGTGTGTGGTGTGCATGCTGTCTTGGGTAAACCTGGTGCAATCAGGTGGTAGAAGCTGTTAGACACAGGATAAGAGCAGTTTTCAGAAAGCTGCTGTAGCAAATACTTACTGGAAATCAAAAAGGCTCCTAGACAGGTCTTCTATAGGCTTTGAGTTATTCTTATTCTGAACATCATTAAGACTCTTGCCTGACCAATAATGTAACTCCAAATACAGAAAAGCTCCTGAGTGTAATTGCATAGTTATACAGGATTGCTTTCTATTAAGAAAACTTTGTTACATCAACTAGTTAAATTGAAGCAGTACTTTATGCCCAGATATATTGCACTGTCAATGCTACTGATTGTCAGTTAAGCTTCACCTTCCTTATAAAAAACTATGTATTTCTTCTCAAAACATTTAACAAGAAAAAGACAAGGTATTATTTGGCTTGTCTAACAAAGTAACATAGGTGATGTAACCTGAGCAACAGTAACACTACCTGAAACATGTCATGTGAAGAATCAAAATCCACTGATATATGAGGTTTCTTTAAAGAAAAATAAAATTATTACTTCACTTTATTATTATTCTCATTCCATGAGAATGCCTTTGTTCCATGAATACAGCAGAAAATGGTTAGAAAAACCAAAAGAAAAAAAACTTAACATTGACACACTTAAAAGGATAGATTTCCTAAGAGAGTCAAGGAAAATAGGATATCGTCCCTCCACTGAATACTCCTTATTCCCATGCATTTTGGACATCTTCAGGACAGGACAGGAGGGATGCTGAATTGCTGCAGAACCCCTGTCATCACTGCAGCTGCAGTCCCATTGCTCCCAACCCTGACCATGTCCCCTCAACTGCCACCTCAACACCACACAATTTGTGTTACGCAGCTCACTGCACTCTGTGCATAAAACCTCCTACCCAAGAGAAAGATGGGTGCAAAGACTGATTTATGACATGCAGTCCCGTGAATGGTTATTTGTTGCAACGTTCATTCTACTATTTAGCATCAAAGGTGGTTAAAGCTGGGCAACAGCGCAATCCTCACAAACGAAGCACTGATCACATTTAGCAATGAGAAAACGGAGCTGCATCTTTTGGGTCATTACTCTTCCTCTTAAAACAGCTGTAGCTTATCAGTGCAGTCTTCAGATCAATTAATTTATTTTATAGTTTGTCAGTATCCGCTGAGCTATGTGCCCTGAGATCACAAACCATTGCATTCATAAAAAGCTACTTTTATTTAATGTGTTTGTTTGTACCTTCAGGAATATGAAATTTTCACATCACTACCCATGAGCCACTAGTGATCAGACTATTTTAACACCTACCCAAAACATTACCTTCCTTGAATTTATTCTTTCCTCCTGATCTTGCTAGCACAGATTGAAGTAATAGTACTAGCAGATCCCCAGAGGTTGTTTCCAACCACATCAACCTATCCGAGTTAATAGAGAATACATCTTCTGCAAATCCTTAGGAAGAACTAGTCAGTGACAAAAAATGACATGCAGTTTAAAAAGGATTAAATGAGTGAGGTGAGGCAAGGAGAACAGGGAGGACTCTTTCATAACCCTCCTGCTTTCTCTTTTCAAGTAGAATGATAAATCTTAGAGTACTAAGAGCACACAGGTTATTCAACACACTGGAAGGTGATTATCTATTGGTAGACGTTATGAACTGAGGTCTGTGGGGGCAACATGCCATTATTCATATGGAGGATGAATCCCATTTACTAGCAAAAAATATCAGCCCTGTTCTTAAAAGGACCTGCCAAGGAACCAGGAATACTCACTGAACACAGTGCATCCACCAATGCCTCTGAGAAAAGCAAACTCACAGAGGACAGGACTGCTTGGTTTCTCTTGGTATTCATATAACAAACTGCACCACAACACTCTCAGCAAGTGACCATGCACCTGCATTGCAAATGCCATGTGGTACCTTACCATATTGTAGGATGAGTGGTCAGAGACATCACTTCGCTTTTCATGTAGGAAGAAATTTTTCACTGTGAGGATAATGAAGCACTGGAACAGATTGTACAGAGAAGGTGTGGATGTCCCATCCCTGGAAGTGTGTAAGACCAGGTTGGATGGGGCTTTGTGTAACCTGGTCTTGTGGAAGGTGCCCTTGCCAATGGCAAGGGAATTGAAATGGGGGGATTTTTTAAGGTCCCTTCCAGACAATTCTATGATTCTGTGATTCCTCTTGCATAAATCAGCTAGGGGTTTTCTTCTGGTATGAATTCCACACGGCTCTGTGAAATGTTACCAGGGCAGTCAGCAGCTTTAGTGGGCATTTTGCCTTTAACAATGATAAGGTACCAGGTGAGTGGCGAAGGAAGACAGAGAAGTCAGTATATCGTACAATAAGGAAAATAATTAAACATAGACCTGAATACAACTGTGGTTTTGAATACATGAATTTAAGGTGGTTTTAGCTGTAGCAAATTTATAAATATGAGGAAGCAGAATACAGTTGAAGTAGTGTCCTTCAATCATCTCAGGAGATTTTTGTCCATGGAACTCAATGCAGGTATTATATTTGAGCTACATGCCATTCTGTTAATGCACATGGTGCATTCCCCTCCTCGCTCTGTGGATATCATTCTTGAGGGACAAATACAGCTGACTGGCCATTAAGAATAATTGAGTTTTCCTGCAAGACAAGGGCAATAGTGTAGGTTCAAGTTTGTCAGATGTTTGATGCTAGGGCTTACATAATACTTATTTTTCAGTATATTTACCAGGACTCTAGTTACCAGTGATAACATGGGATTAGTAAAAATGAGAGAGAACCTTCCATGAGCAAATGTAGTCAAAATAAAGCCTGAGAATCTTGGTTTTCATCAGGCATTACCTATCCACTATTGCATCCACAAATAATTATGAAGTAATTCCTATAATTTAAGTGTCTGAGTACTTTGCCTGCAGGGAAAATCACATACTTAAATGTCTTGTGCTTGTCAAACTTGCACAATTCCTGATACCCACATTTGCAGCTGAAAAATAAGAGACCATTGTTTAAAATCTGCCCCTTAAAGTATATGTCCTCAATAGAAGATAACATCTGTTCATTGCACGTGCCACTGTCAGACAAACATGGAGGCTACAGATAGATCTGTACCCATTTCTGCAGATTGAGGCAGAATATGAACCCTTGAAATACTGGCCTGCTTCCACAATTATTTTTTTCTTTCTTTCACTGTTAAAAAATATTTTAGCTACGGACTGTCTACATCTGAAAGGATTTGACACAGTGTTTGAAGAGGATTTGAAGCAGGAAAAGAAATACTTTTGTTGCTCAGCCTTTGCTCAGGGCTTGCTGAAGCTGTAAAACCATTCACTGAGTGTTTCCATTTTCTCCTTCTAAATAAATATTATTTGTCCAAACAGTTCGCAAAATGTGTTTCAATTGAACAATGGCTAAGCAAGAGCACAGTATCCCAACTCAGTGATTCTCTTGGATCCCTTCCAAATCAGAGCATTCTAAAATTCACTCACATTTTTGGTCTGAATTTTCTGGGTCATCCTCGTTCCAGATCCTTTTCTTCAATGAAACACCATGTAACTAGAAGGGAAATTGGAGTGAAGCAGGAGATAACCAGCAGCATGTGCCCAGAAATAGGTAAAGCCAGTGTCCAGAAAAGCAGCAGCCTCAAGTACCGTCTCGAGAAGTACCCCAAGAGATGACAGAACTCTCAGAGGGGCCCAAGGATGCAGCTAATGCTGGTGGATAAGTGAGCAACAGCTGCAGGAGGAAAGAAATCACCCACTTCTGTAAAACACACTGTATATCAAATGAACTGAAATTTCAAACAAAAGTGCCCACACCATGATGTATTGATGTGGCCACCTGGCTCTCCAAAGACTCGTGTGGAGAAGCCTTCCAGTGATAGTTCCGGGATCTCACACACCACCATGAGATTGCACACAGATGTTGCTAAAGTGTTGTGAGGGATTACGCACCCAATGAAAACTATGGACATTAAATATCTGTATGGCCTGCACAGCAACTTTTGGTAGCAGCAAAGTAAAGACAAGACCATTGAAGATTTAAGAATTCTAGAAGATGCAGTATTTGATGTACCATTGAAAAATTACTCTATAATTAATTACATTAATTAACAGAGGGAAAGAGCAATGAGCCCAGACAGATAGAGGTGAGAACAGCCACCTGCTACAGGTTTTATTTATTTACAGGTTTCTGTGTAATGCAAAGTAAATGGAGGAGAAAAAGAGGGTCATTTTTCCCACCTGTGACCAGGAGATTGTTTACTAAATCCTGTGTGAACCGATGAAAATGTTCATTTTATACATGGGACATAGAAATATCTCCAGTTAATGTCAGGATGACCCTGTTATGGAATTTATAATAGGTTTTGCAGGAAACTAAACATATGATGTTGGCACAACAAAACCTAGAATGGGATCTATTTCAAATTATTTCAGGGTGGAAGTGTTAATTAAGTTGTGAATTTGGTGTGAAAATCATATGATAAAATAAAATACAATCTGAAAAATAACTTCTAGGAAAACAATGAGTAATTAGAAGCAGCTGTGGGAATTCCAGAGACAGATAATGAAATGGTTTCCATATACTTCTGAGAGCTGAAAAAGGAGACAAAACAACAAATCTAGCAGTTCTAAACACGTCAGATGAGTAACAGAAGCAGAAACAGTTTATCAGCATGTCACAAACAGATGTGGTTGCAGAGAATACTATCAAACGGGGTTGCCCAGTCTGATGCTGTGTTGTGTTGGGTGACACAGGCATCTTCTGCAAACTGCAATGGGATCCATTTAGGTGGTACAGTGCCAGGCTGCAAGCAAAGCCAGCACACTAGGAGGGAAAGAAGGTCCTTACATCCCAATCTAAGCAGTGAAATTAATACCATGCAGTGCAGATTTGCCAGCTGGCATGTGACATACAGACCCAAAGACTACAAACCTTTTTGCCATTTTCAGGCAAACCTGATTTTGGGCTGCCCATAATAGTCCCTGCCTAACCCAGATTGTACAGGGACATGCCCTTGGGCCTCCCAGCTCGCCTCTGCAAGTCCTACTGAGAGACTGACTTTGCATGAGGCTGTGGCAATGCTCAGAGCTGAAGAGTTCAGAGATGGTAGGTACAGAGGTTAAGTGTGACTAGGTGCCTGCAGCACACTAAACCTGTCCACTCAGCTGCTCAGGGACAGAGAGATCTATCACCCTGTCCCTGAGCAAAGCTGACTTGCTCAGGCTCTGAACAGAAAGTTGAACTGGCCTTCAGTGGGTTTTCAGGCTGTGGGGGACTGGAGAACTGGATGTGTGCTTGGGTGCATGGCCAGCCTCTTTTTACAATCCCCTAAAGTATTAGCAGTGGAAACCAGATGAAAATGGGGAAAAAAAAAATCAGGTAGAAGTGGAAATATTCAAGGGAATGGGAGACTCAAACTTTATGACTAATATATGCACCTTCAGTCCTCAAAGACACCCATTGCACTTTTTTTTCTGAATTAAGAGAGGCAGGTGAAAGCATTTAGACCTGCTACTGAATAGGCAGGTAACACTGTATAACAATGCAGCACCCAATAACATCAATAGGAGAGAGATGTGATTTCCTCCTCCAGGACAGTAGGTACACGATTGTTGAGGTTTGGCAAGTTACAGCCTCAAACAAAACTTTGCACAAGATTAAGAGGCAGTGAGAGAGAAGGGTGAAAAAGAGGCTGTGGGTAAAGATTCAGAAAGTGCCTGAGGGGATGACTAGTAAACACACACACACACAGACAGAAAGGAATTCTATTTTCATGAGAAGATGCAGTTTTGAGAAAATCAAAAATGTTCATAAACATCAACCACAGTGGGAGAGAAGGCTTCTTGGTGCCTGGGGAAATGCAGCTTTACAGATAATCCAGCGCATTGGAAAAATTAGGGCACAAGACATATGAACAGCAACTGCAGAGAGAAAAAAAAATCTCATAATTTTTGAAATTACTCAAAATGTGTTGTTACACTTTCAACAGATTTAAAGGAAGCTTTTTAATTATGATCACTCATTCAGAATTTTTTGCTCCACAGTAATATTTTTTTTCTATTTTCATAGAATCATAGAACAGTCTGGGTTGAACGGGACTTTGAAGTCATCTAGTTCCGATTCTCCTGCTGAGGTTAGGGACACCTTGCACTGGACCAGGTCGCTCAGGACGCCATCCAACCTGAACGCTTCCAGGGATAGACCATCTGCAGCTTCTCTGGGCAACCTGTTCCAGTGCCTCACCACCCTCACCGTCTTTTTCCTAATATCTAACTGAAAGCTACCCTCCTTCAACTTAAGGCCATTCCCCCTTATCCTGTCTCTATAACCTTTTGAAAAAAGTCCCTCTCTATGTTTCTTTAGACTTCCTTCAGAAATTGGAAGGCTGCAATTATATCACCCTGAAGACTTCTCTCCAGGCTGAACAATGCCAACTCTCTCAGCCTTTCCTCATAGCAGAGGTGTTCCATCCCTCTCACCATCCTGGTGGCCTCCTCTGGTCTCTCTCCAACAGTTCCATGTCCTTCCTGTGCTGGTTCCCCAGAGCTGGATGCAGGGTTCCAGGTGGGGCCTCACCAGAGCAGAGCAGAGGGGCAGAATCCCCTCCCTCCCCTGCTGCCCACGCTGCTCTGGATGCAGCCCAGGACACGTTTGGCTCTCTGGGCTGGGAGTGCCCATGGCTGGGTCATGTCCAGCCTCTCCCCCACAGCACCCCCAAGTCCTTCTCACAGGGCTACTCTCCATCTGTTCATCCCCAGCCTATGCTGATACCAAAGTTTGCTCCAACTCAGGTGCAGCACCGTGCTCTTGGTCTTGTTAAACTTCATGAGATTCACTTAGGCTCACTTCTCAAGCTTCTCCAGGTCTCTCTGGATGGCATCCCATCTTTCAGGTGTGACTGCACCACTCATGTGCATCGCAGATTTGCTGAGGGTGCAGTTGATCCCCTTTGTTTTGTGTGGAAATGCAATCCTGCTTCATAGAAGGCAGAAATTTTGATTTTTGACTATGCTTCATGCAGGCTTTAAATCCCAATTTTTGAACAACGCCCTCAGAGGGGAGTCTAGCAGTATGACTTATATGAGTATTCCAGCAGAAAAGGAAGGAGTATCCCTGAGGTAGGACTAAGGAGCTAAGAGTTGGGATGCAGGGGTATAGCAGGACTCCCTTATCAAGAAACAGTGCCCTCCTAAAGAAATATTTAGATTTTGTCATTATTGTTAGGGGTTCTTCAAGGAGATTTGAGCTACCAAACATTTATCTTTGGCTAAGTGGGAGATGACAGCTGGCAGCTGCATGCCAGGCAGCACAGTGGGAGAGGTGGCCACAATCATCCCATACCCTGGGAAGCTCCCTGTCTCAAGGCTGCTGTTGTAAGGAGCACTGTGGAGTTAAATGTTTTGCAAGATGAGCAGCTGGATGAGAAATGGAAAGAGTAATAGGGATAGATAGGTATCAACACATCATCTAGGGCTGTAGATATGGCAGGGAAGATTTTATAAGGGCAAGATTAATACAGACTTGCAAGCAGGCATTGTTATGCTGAGAGGGGAAAGTAGATAAAGTAACATATTCCTAATACATGCATTTAACACCTGTTTGAAGCAAGCTCACAAACAATGGTAATTCTAATATTATTCTATCAAAATATGGCCTAAATACAGGCTGCCTGAACTTTGTATGCCATGGAACAGGACTCCCTGCCTGAACTGAATCCTGGCATCTGTATGTACCAGTCTGATCCTGAAATACCTGGCCCTGAAAGGGATCTTTGTAGGATGCCTATGTATTATACACCACCGACTCTTGAGATTTAGTTATGTAAATTGCTGTTTCCTTGTATATAGTATGTTTGAGAACTCCACAAATCAAAGTGACTAAAAATGTCAGGCTATAATGTGACCTTTCGAAGGAAGGTGTGCAACCCTGGCACTCCTAAGGCTATACATCACAAACCGTACAGCACAACAGTAATTTAGCCTTTATATTACAATTTAGTTTCATATTTCCTTCCTCAGGTGTGTGAGTGCCAAATTAGAATTTTCTAGAAAAAAAGGCTGGAATTAGCTTTCATCTGTACTTTTATGAAGTGCCTGGGTCACTGATATTGCAAAGTGTGAAAAACAACACCTCACATGATGTGTGACTGAATATCTTTTCCAATAATCATTCAGATTAATTTCTTGATTGATATCCTGCATTTCACTTAGCCTCTTGAATGAGCAAGTCACATAGCTTCTGTTTTTTCTACTGGAAGAGCATCCATGTCTAACAGTGATAAGGAGGGAGGTGGATATGAAGAAGAAAAGATTACAGAACAGTTTGTTGCTGCTGCAAAAAAATTGCTTGTCTTCTAAATTCAGCATTTTTTTGTCTGTATGAAAAGAGAACAAAGGCAGAAACACCCATTGTCAGGCATTTCTGAGAGAGCCAGTAAGTGGTCAGGAATGAAAGGCAGTCAAGAGAACAGATGGTGGTAGAAAATACATAGAGTAGTATAGAAATACTTAGACACACGCAGAGTGTCATCTTCTACAGAAATGTCTCTAATTTGGTAATTACCTGAACTTTTATAATTCATGGTTTTAAAATAGGGCCCTGAGCCAAATACAGGCACTGAGATCCTACCTATCAATTTTTTCCTACCTAGGAATTTTTTCGCCTTTTTTGAGACATGGAAAGATAGCAATAGTCTCAGTGGTACTGATCTCTCAACATTACTGGATAAAACATTTCCCTGCTTCAGTCCGGCCATGAATGCATAATTGCCCAGTCAGCCCAATGTCATCACTTCCTGCATCTTACAGCTTTGCCATCACACAGTCTAGATCTTTGTTGTCTGCCAACCAACACAACTGTGGTAAAAAAGGAAGATTACTTCTACTCTATCTCTCACCATTCAGAAACACATGTTTCCTCTTGTTTAACTTTCAGCATATGCCAGCATAGTTACATAAGGCTGCATCAGCTGTGTAATGTGACATGAAGTTGCATAAGACAAAATGCTTCATGCAATGTGCTGCATCATCCAGGAAATATGAAGAACTTTAGTTAGGAAAACAATTCTCAAGCGGAGTGCTTAATCCAACAGAGCCTATGCATCATTTTCAATAAAACTGTCATTCTCTCTTCATGTGGTCCATTCCAGCAAAGTAATGACTACTCTAACCAGTAGCTTTTTCCCTGGTCATGATTTGGGCTTCACTCTGTTATTCACACTGAGTAATTCTCAGTGATTCACAGGGCAACATCCTCAAATCTGATATTATATTGGATGAGTGGATCTCAGCAGTACAGTAGCAACGTGTTAGTTGTTATGCCACATACATATCTACCCAAAATGCTCTTTCCTTTTTACATCCAGGGCCATACATACCATGGTGTGGATTAATGGGTCACTCAGCTTCTGTGGAACTCTGTGACTTTATGCCATTCTTCATATTTAATGCAGGGACAGGATTTTATTTTATACTGCAATTCTGCAAAAGTTATTAATTCCATGCTATGCATTTTGCCAGAACTCAACAAATTTCATTTTCCAAATCTTCAGAAAAAGGATGCAGGCATATTTTGGCATGAGAAGTTGTTTGTCAGATCCATGACTATTTTTCCTCCTTTAGAACTAGATACACAAAACAAACTCCAGAACTAAAATGATCCTGACCATCTTTACATTTATCACTTATTTTCCTTCTCTAAAATCTAACGAGTTCCAGCAATGAATAATTATCATCTCATCATGTTTTCTATTTAAGAGCAGCAGAGAAATTTCTGTTCTTTTTCACATAGCAATGACCATAGCTGGCACACCCAGTCCTGATTTATTGGATTTTTATCCAAGGAGAATATAATTCTTCTTGCCAAGTGGGAATATTTTTTTTGAGCCATGCCAGAAATGGATAGAAAACTTCTTCCATATGAAAATGCCTTTCTTCTCTCACTGCCATTTCTCAAGGCAAACAGCCACATCATTTCAAATCTCTTGATTAGGCAGCACTCTCCTTACTAAGCATGCAATTGTTTGGAAACCATTTTACAAGCAGAAAATTTCATACTGTGCTCCCCTTCTAGTTTGCTTCATCAATCTGTTGCCTTTTTTTCTACTTAAAGCAAGTTCTTTCAGTCTACAAAGTTGTTTTGTTTAGTGTCTGCACGTGGCTTGACACTGAAGAGTTCAGGTTGCAGAAATCTGTATGGCACAGGCATACAGATGGGCAGGTCAGATAGTGGCTGGTCCTGCATCTTGTCATGTCAGCTTTCATTACAGCTTGTGTGATCCAGCCCTATTCACTCTTCATCACAATTTCCAAAAAACATGAGCACAGGTGGAATGTAAGCTTTCTTAAAGACAGGACCAGAGCTCAAAATGATCCCAAGAAACAGGTGAGGTCATTTTAAATCAATATGAAAAAAATCAGCAAAGAGAACTGCAAGGGCCTACAGTTAAAGAAATGAAATGCACAAGCTTGAAACATGCAATAAGTGGTTGGTCATCAGTGTAATGGTAAAGGATCTGGATTTACAGAGGTTTGAAATTAAACATGTGATGTTTTTAAATACTGCATTTCTTATTTTTCTACTACAAATAACCAGCTCAGCACAGGTCTTAGAATCATATAACTGTTGGTCATCAGCTGGTATGGGTGTCCACTGTGACGACTACCAGGAGAAAAATAGGCTTAAGTCAGAGCATGAGAGAGTAGAAAAAGGGTATTTAAATATGTTAATGAAGCACAGTGACAAAGACTGCTATAGTGAATGGTTTTCTTTGAAAAATTAATTTTCTGTCAGGTTACACATCAACTTTCATGATCCCTAGAGGGTTTTTTCCTAGCCTTGCACTTTTATACTTCAACAGATTTGACCCCACCAGCTAGGGAAATTTATTTCTGTGTGAGATGCAATTTGGAGGGTATGCCTTGGCAAAATCAGTGGTTCATAAGTGAGCCTAAGATAGAGCAAAGAGACTGTGGTACAGAGCCCTGTGGCTTCTGTCTTAATTTAGCATGCATGGGAATTTCATTTTCCCCTATTTGGAAACTGAAGTCTCTCCAGCTATTACAGTGGGATCCTCTACTTCCTGCTCATTAGTGGGACCTGGTCTAAGAAGGAAGGAAAGCATTACTAAAAATGGAGGTGATCAGCTAGGAAATTAAGACTTAAAAGTAACTGAACCAGATCCTACAATATCAGCTGTGATAGCAACTCTCAGTGGCTTCACTAGCCCCAAAGCATGACCTTGGCTCATGCTCCTGCCTGGCAACACTGTTCACTAAATACAGGGTGCTTCACCCATTTCTCTGAGCCATTCACTCCTGAACAATTACCATGTTGTAGGAACACATACAGCAGCAGCTACCAAGGAGTAGCTGGCACACTGTGAATGCACACCTTAATTTGCTTTGCAGTGGCACAACTGCTCCCACCTCTAATCCCATGGTATATATATATTTTTAAAAGGGACAAACAAAGATCAAATGCTCCTGAAATGCACCTGCCCAGAGGACCTGTTGGCAGTATTTAAGGCCAGGCTGGATGGAGCTCTGAGCAACCTGGTCTAGTAAAAACATCCCATGTCCATGGCAGGAAGTTGGAACAAGACAATTTTTAAGGTTCCTTCCAACCCAACCCATTCTGTGATTCTGTGATACTCTATAAGAACAAGTTATTCATTGATATCAATTAATCTTATACTTGGAGTTGTTAATGGAATTTTTTTCCTTTCAATGTGCTGAACTGAGAGTTCTGACGCTGAAGTTCCTAGGTGTAAATAAATAGCCCCAAATCCAGTATTTCATTGCTGAGGTTTATCCCCTAATAAGCAACGGAACTATTGTTTTCAAATATATTTGAAAATATAAAAATCAGGAAAAATAAAATCTTCTGACATGTCAAAGAATAACAGTTCTGACACAGAAATTAAAATGTCAATTTTTAGTTCTAGACTTTTTCCTCATCACATGAACCACATTCTCATGAATGAAACACTGAGGACTAGACTGTCAGATTCTTTCCTCTTGTCCTACCTTAGCATTTCTTGGAGCAGAATATTTTCCAAAAGGAATTGTCATGGCCTAGTTGTGCAAATCCACTTTGTTCATTCCAAGGCATATAACGCTACAACCCTGTCCTTACCAGTGTGTTACATACTGATTCTTCTTTCAGAGAAGATTTGTAGGAGAGCTCTTGGCAGCATGGCTTGGATACTGGAGGTCCCCAGGCACTTCCCACAGGCACATGAGCACATGAGCCATCATGGTGCTCAGAGGCATGACAGACTTTTCCCACTCCCTACCACTCACCACGGGATGTACACTCTCTCTGCCTTGAGGACCGCCCTTGGCTGCAGCACCAACTGCAATGCTGCACAGGGATGTGAGGGATTACATACTCTGGAAACACTTATGCCACCAAGAATAAAAGTGCTAAATCACAGATGTGACTTAGCTCTGAAAGCTGAGAACCACTTGACCAATCTCCCTTTAGACAGTCTCTTTTCATTGTTTAAAGCCCAAATAAAGAAGTCATTAATTTTTTTTGTTGATGACAGACTTCTGTCTGTTTCAGAAATTCTCAGATAAATCTAGACATATATGTAATAATAATAATAATAATAATAATAATAAATAATAATAAAGCAGACACTGAAGCTACCCCCTCCTCTGAGCAGCACAGCAGCATACTACAGGGACACAGCTCTGAGCTTATTACTCATTTGAATCTCAGTATCCAACAGAAGAAGGGAAGAACAAATGCAAGGGGATATTAATACCAACAAGTAAAAGCAATACAAGATAGTTCATTACTTATGGAAAGTTCCTGGCTGTTATATTTTGCCACACTGGTATGGCAGAGGACATTTCCTGAGACTATCTCTTCTTCAGACTCCTCTGAAAATGTATCACTGTTTATGATGGCTGGGATGAAGAAACTAAAACTAGATATTTGAGCATATTTGGCATAATGGATTAGGCAAAAATCTAAGAGTGAAGACTTTCCTAGTATTCAGGGACATGTAGGATGATACAGACAACAGATTATTTGGGTCAGATAATATTTGCTGCAAAGAAACTGAACACAAACACTAAATGCCTCCCATTTCTTCTGTGAATTGGAAGCCATTTTGCTTTCTACTCCCTGTAACATTCATTTCCTAGGAAACATGGCTTAAAGACCCCAAGGCAGTGCTCTGGATTTCAAAGGACAAAGTAAAGAATTAATATGCAGGCACAACCTATGTTCTGATTGCATCCCTCTGCTACTTGTTCCATGGCTGTTTTAAGAATCATTTACTCTGTATCACTTTCCAGACCAAGAAAACGATTGTTTTAGAAAAGAACCAGTCTCTTTTGTGGGCACCTTCACAAAAGACAGAACACTTTAATTTTGATGAAAGCCAAATGCCTAGCATGAGCCTTTTTCAAGAATCTGCTCTCCTGAGACTGCCAAGAAGAGATGAAAAAAAAAAAAAAACAAACCAAAAAAGCTAATGTTAACAAATTTCTGAACCATAAACATACTTGTTTACTCCAGTCACTTTCAGCCAGCAGTATATCTGGCTGAACCCCAAATTTTCCTGATACCAAGAAATCCCAAATGCAAACCCTGGTTGTGCCACAGACAGGCCATGCAATCCTGGATGTCTCTCTGGCCCTCTCTGCCTCATTTGCTTTGTCTGTGAAGTGAAAGCAGTGATCAGAGTTTTGTAATGTGAGTAGGATTACATAAAATGTTGTTCATGTAAGACTGAAAGTTCCTTTACTGTCATTATTAATTCATGGTTTATTATTCTTGTTTACTTTTGGAAGGTTTACCTAGAGCTTTTGCAATACATCAGATTTCCAGGGGGGTACAGAGAGAAAGAGAGCTAGTAAGCAAGCCTGTTTGAGTACAGAAAGAATGTGTGTAGACAATGGAAAAAAGAAGTAGGGAGTGTAAGAAGGACAGGTTAACAGATGTATAGATAATACAATTAAATTTTCAAGCAAAAATGTAAAACATGAACCAAAAATTGAGAAAGGGAACACTTTGCCTCAGAGTTCCAGGCCATTTTGAAATTAATATTTCTGCCAGACTTACAGTCCTTACCTTACAAACAGGTATTTGTTTTCAGTAGCTCTAAGAAGAAGTTTCTAAGTACAAATTACAAAAATAAGTATGGAGTGTACAATTACAAAATGCAGTTTAACTTTTCTGGATATGAATGCAGCCTAGGAGCACCTGAAACCACAGCATGATGTGACAACAACCTCATAGGATGTTGCTGACCAGTCATCTCTTGAATTTCCAAGAAGAGAATAATATTTTCAGGAAATTGCAATTAATCAGAGGGAGAAGAAAAGGGGCATAAAAGAGCAATCTAATTGAGAAACAGAACTCTCTGTTATCCATTAATCATTACAGGAAGTTCTGATTCACCTCTTAGCTTCTTAATGTGAAATGAGTACTTGAAAATAGGAACCTATGTTGTGCTCAATCTCTTCTAAAAACCTGCTGGAAACTGTGTGATGTTGTAGCACTGCTAAATGATTTCTGATAAAGGATGAAGCAGTTGCTATGCCTCTAATTTTGTAGTGATGGATCACTTGTAGATAATGCATAATGACCAACTTTTTA
>VYXF01006763.1:224786-250213 GCA_013397295.1 Polioptila caerulea | reverse complement strand
CATTAAAATTCAAGTAAATTAACTGGGATGATTCCTTGTGATAAATAACATCATACCATAGTTACAATCTTACCAAGGGTTTCTTGCTTGCTCAGGTCATAGAACCATAGAATGTTTTAGGCTGGAAGGGGTCTTAAAGATCATCTCATTCCAATGCCATGGCATCCCTTTGCTCCAGCATGTGGACTGCCCCAAACAGCTTGGTGCCATCAACAAACCTGATGAGGGTGCCCTCAATCCCATGGGATGTGTTTCCACAAAGGTGTTAAACAGAGCTGGTCCCAGCACTGACCCCTGAGGACACTGCTCATCACTGGTCTCCACTTGGACATTGAACAATTGACCACAACTCTTTGAGTACAACCCTCCTGCCAATTTCTTATCCACTGAGTGGGCCACCTGTCAAATATATTGTCTTTCTAATTTAGAGAAAATGATGTCTCACAAGACAATGTTAAATGGTTTGCACAAGTCCTGATAGATGATGCAGATTAGAAATAACAAAGATGGCAATGTGAAACTAGTAGCCAAAGCATATGAACTAATATTTTTCTTACAGATGTTGGAGAAAGTCACATTTTGCATTATGGAGAGCAATTGCATGTCTCTCTGATTATCTCCACAAACACCAAACAATTCATGTGCTGCTACTGTGTCTGATAATTTTGCTGCTAAGATGAATATCCATGTTTACTCATAACATATACAGCTCAGAAAAGAATGTGTGTTACAATATAATATACTTCTTCCCAACTACTCAATTTCTGAGCCAAGATTACATACACAGAGTACAATACAAGACAGGAGAGTAAAATTTCTTTTTAACATTTCTTATGAGTGTGTAGGAGTGGGAGAAAGCTTCAGATTAATCAATCTGTTAATAACAAAATGTCTTGTAAATTAGATTAATTTACAAATACTGTTGTATATAAAAATGCCTTGAAAAACTTTTTTAAAAGATAAAGAAAAATGCCCATATCACTAGGCCTAGAAGTGGTAAAAGCTATTAGTTTTCTTTGAATTAACAACAGTTTAGCTCTAGGTATATGTAAAATACAAAAAAAAAAATGGGTCTTCAGGCTTCAACTAATTGCTGCTAGCAAGAGACCAGCAAGCTGGAAACTCGGGCAAGGTCAGTGGTGTCTGAAGGACAGCATGACAAATGCATGGTATAGAAACCTGGCCCCTTCTGCCATAGATTTAAGCCATCACCAGGGCAAGATGGAAAAAACATAAAGTGAATCTGCAACTGGTAAAGAAATTAAAGGAAAGAACACTTTACTTTCCAGTGCTGCACGCAGCACTGACTCTGATTGCTTTTAAAAATAAAATATGCTTTTTAAACATAATCTCTAAAATTCTCTACCTTGCAGCAAAGGAAAATAAATTAACTGATTCTTTTCCACACTTACCACATNTTGCTGCAAATGGGCAACACAAACATTAGTTACTGTGAATAAATAAAGCAATTGTATCCAGAAACATTGCTATTTTTAGTAGTACCCTTCCAGTTTTAACTCAGAATAGTGGTATGACCTGTTTTCTCCATGGACCCACCCAACTTGCCACCTGATTAAGCCTGCAAGAGAGCTGAATCCATGGGAAAAATATCCCAGAGAGTACAATCCCCTCTAGCCTGGCTTGTTTTAACAATGTTCCTGCTCTTCCTTACTAAACACTCCCTCATCCAATGTCAAAAGAGTGTGGGTCTGAAAGCCCCATTTCTCTTTTTGAGGTGCTTGTGTAACTTCCAGCTGAAGATATTAGGTTTTACGGGTTTGAAGTGCTGCTCAAGACTAAGCCAGCCTTGTGGCCTATGTCAGAGTTGTTTATAATAAGTTTAGTGTAGGTTATTTTTGCCTCTGCCACTGATCTTGTAGGTCTTTGCACAGTATAATAGTCTAATAACAAAAAGCTGCATCATAGAAAAATCAGCTGGTTCTATCGTTAGAGCTCAAGAAATGGGTATCTGCTTCATGGAGGGAGGCTTGATGCGGGAAGATCCAGGCCTGTGTTTTGTTCAGCATCAAACCTCCTCTTTAGATCATTTACCTTCTTCGGAAGGATGTGTCCTCTGCTGATTGCTCTTCCTGGGCTAAAATCAACTCTTCTGAACTGTTTTCATATGAGGGAGGCTTTCCACTCATCCCACTGCAGATATTATCCAGAGCCCATTTCTTCATCAGACCTTTATCTCCCAAATCACATTCAAGTGTCATTTCCACAGCTGGTTTCCTTGGTCTTTTGCTAGAAGAAAGAGGCCAGAAAGAAGCACCTCATATCAGTAGATGCTTATAAACAATCTCAGTGTGGAGAGTTGGAGTTATTACATGATGTACTGGTAACAACATGTTCATTAGCTTAGGAGGATTAAGCTGTTTTTCTGACTCCCAAGGGCAGTCCTGGGGAGTTGTAGAGCCCATGACAACAGAGAAACAAAACAGCTGAAGGGGAAACTTGGACTGACTGATGTTATTCAGGACAAAACTGAGAAAATCACCATGTATTGACAATTTTCCATTTTAAAACTTTTCTTACAGGGCCAGGAGCTATAGACTCCACAATTCCTCTCTTTCCCTAACCCTAAAAAATAGTTAATTTAATCTTCATCCTGTTCAAGTGGAAAGAAACATGGTAATCAAAGGGGAAGAGATGTATGGAAAGAAGAGAAAATCTCTAGGCTCATGATATCTTTGATCTCTGGACCCATGTTTTGTTTTGTTTTCCAAGTTAAGGGATTTTGGGAAGAAAGGAGTTTTAACTTGGAGCAAACAAACTTATTTTCAGGGTGTTTCCTAAGCTTGACAACATACATTTCTAAATAGAAGATACAAAGTAAGGAAATCTCAAATTTGCTAAAAACTCTACCCATCAGGAAACCACTGTACCCTGCACAGAAATTAGGGCATTTGCAACAGCGCAAACATAAACTAATTTTTTATTATCACTTGAAATTAATAATGATGCGCATTTTCCAGGGACTCTTAACTTGTCATGTGATTCAACTAAAATCTATATTAAGAAATGCCATAGTTACTTACGTGCTACCTGTGTAGACATTATAGATGATGTAAAGATTGTGCTGAAGGTATGAGGAAGGCAGCGAATGGCCACATCAAGGATTTTTAAACTCAGCACTAAATCTAATCTAAATATACTAGCAAAACATTTTTTGGATTTATGCAATCAATAGATTTGGGCCCTAAACATCCTTAAATTTTGGCACTGTCATTGGTGTCATTGGTTCACAGAGCTTGTCAGAGCACTTAATTAATGTGAGTTCAATACGCATTTCAGGCACATCAATTTTTCCTGGAAAAGTACATGTGTCAGAGATGTTGAAACTCATAAAGATGAGCAACTGCCTGATGAGCATCCTGTGGGGATGCATAAGATTTCCAACTTGCTTTTTTCTGCATTATCTAGGGAAAACTGTGTAAAACATAATTTATTCTGGAGTTCGTGTATTTGCAAATTAACTTTACTCCTGAATTCAGTCTTACCTTAGGTACAGTATGACATTATTTCTGTTCATCACATGTTAATACAGTGTATCCTTCATAAAATGTCCTTTCTTTTGGTAATGACATGTAAAGCACTGAAGAGCCTCTCACTATAAGGATACATTCATATTAAATAATTCTTTTCATGGAAATCCAATTATTGATCCTTTCAGTAGAAAGCCTAGCATGTAATTTGGTTAGACAAATGAAACTTTTTAACTCTCTGAGTTTCACAGAATTGCAATTCAAAAAAACATTCTTCAGTAATGGTAAATTTTACCCTTACACTTCTTTTATTTGTTTAACTTTAAATCCTGTGCTGCAATTAAGAAACTGAAAAACAACAAAATTACAGGAGATAATCAAAGAAAGAAACAATGCTTAAAACACAACTTGACCGTACCACTTTAATTAAGTGTAGAGGAAAAAAAACCCGCACCATGGAAAATGTCAAATCATTATTAAAATATCCAGAGAAGGCAAACCTCACTGACCCATGCAAATGGAGAGAGATCACATTGATGGTTATCACTGCACAAATCTTCCCAGCATAACAGCAAGCAGCAGGAGAGGCTGCATTCTTCTGCTGCTTTTTAGTGTTATTTCTAGTAATGAAACCAATAAAAAATAGTATAGCAAGCAATATCTATATTTCACCAACAAGGCCTATATTTTACTAGGAAATTTCTGCTACCCAGCACTATCCTAGAAATGCTAGAAAGATATCAAGAGAGCAAAAATAGCAAGCAAGGTAAAGTTTAAAATTAATTAAGGCAAGAAAACCAAAGAAGAAGCCCTTGATGTCCGGCTGCAATACCAGTGGGGGAGGCAAAAATCACAGAGAGGTGTAAGCCAGCACTGAAGGAAATTATATTAAGTGTTTGACAAATTTCCACCACATGCAGTAAACCTAATGACAAGCAGAAATCAAAGCAAGTGCAGTACTAGAATAAAAGTGAGAATTTTCTTTCCAAATACATCTTGGAGATTCAATTGCAGGGGCTGGAATTCTGCCAGAGTGTTGGGCAGGAAATCAGGTGTCTCATAAAACCACTTCCTTCAAAAGTCCTGGACAGCAGCCAGTAAGCCTCTGTTATCAGTGAGGAGAGAGAAGCTTGCTCATACACACCAGAGTCTAAAAAAAAGTGTTAGGAATATTTAGATTCTGCATGTGTGATAAGTACCCAGGTACTCCTGTGCATACAAATCTGGCCAGCAGAGACTATCCTGGATGAGTAAACAAAAGGAGATAGAAAGAGCTCCTTCTCTCTGTTTTTGTGTCTTTGTGCTTTAAGATCCTGCACAAATCAAGAAGCTATTGACCTTGTTGGTTTAAGCACTTAGTCACCAGGCCTTGAACTTCAAAGCTTTCTCTTCCTAATCCATTAAGATTTATTTTCTTAACTCTTGTTAATGACAGCCTATGGGCAAAGAGCCTGGGAATAGAAGGTGTATTTGAAGTTATTACAGGAAAACAGCAAGGAACAGAGTGTATTTAAATAGAAGTACTAGCACGTCTTCTTCTTAGATCCTGTCTTTAACTGGTGGAATCATATTTCACTATAAAAACTCAGTGGCCCAGGTGACATTACTTCAAATATTCTTTTCTTTTCTCAACAGGATGTTGCAATAACTGCATCTGAAAAGGTCTGTATAGATTTGGCAGAACTAACATGGCACAGAGCAATATGGGTGCGCACTTAGCATTTCTGGGTTAAGAATTTTATATTGTGCACAACTTGGAACATACTGGACAAAAGCAAGGCTCACTTATCACCCATTTGGTGGAGAAATGAGGTAGAGAAATGAGGTAAAAGAAACCTAAATTTGTGTAGAACACAGTTTCATTGCTCATGGGAGTGAGTTTGTTCTAAAGGGCTAAGGGTGACATGGGGTTTTTTCGTGCCTAGAGAATTTGCATTAATGATAAAATAAAATAAATTCACCTCTAGATGGATACAACAGTTCCTAGGTCTGTGGCTTTCTAAAGGAAAGGACAAAGTCAGAAATCTCTTCTTCATCCAGAAGAGCTCGAGAACTCACACTAACTCATAAAACAAAAGGTAGTTTTCAGATGTTACCTTTAATAAGGTAATGCTGAAAGTCCCATAAAGTACCTGAAATGCCTCTGTGTCCTGGAGCTCCCTGGCTTACTAGACAATGGTATGTTTTCATTCAAGTTAGCTAAAAAGAGGTTACGACCAGAGGCTGCGTTAAAGTTTGGATTAATTTCCACCTCTTTTCTTTCATCTCTGAAACTCCAGATTACAGAGCTATCTCAAAACAATTTTCTTCCCAAATGTAGCTTTTTGGTCTTAATTTGTTGTAAGCTCATATATTACAGATTTTTCTCATTTAACTGGATACACAAGCTGTTTAAAAATCACGCAGTCTGCTTGGAAAAGAAGTTTCCAAGTATCTTATGGGCAGGTTTAGGTAGACTGTCCTGGAGCTGTGCAAAATCACCCATCTCAGCGTAAGTATGCTGCATGTTACTTGGCTGTATTAATTTCATAAATGATGACCAAAAACCCCTCAGACAACTGTTCCACTAGTTGCTTCCACACTGACTCCTGACTCACCAAGCCATACCACATCTCTGCTCTACAGCCTCTGCGTTCTGAGTGTTCAACAAAGCCATCAGCCTTTCTAAGTTAAATTAACTCCTATGGAAAGGCTTAATAAAATTAACACTGCAGACTCCAGCTTTCTCAGAGCTCTCAGAAAAGGTGTTGTAGGAACCAAAAGAGATTGAGATACGAGGCAATTGCATGCATCACTCTCACTAGCTGATACAAAAGGATCATAAAACAAGTCTTTCTGCACTTTGCTGCCATGAGCTCACTCTCACTGCTCTACTCGGGCACATGAGACTCCCAGAAATGCTCCCTCATCCAGGAGGACAAGGACAGCTATTTAACACTCACTGAGCAACTTGGATGAAACAAAAAGGTGAACGTTTGTCATGCCAGGCACACTGTTTCAAAGTATTCACATCCACAAGGGTGTTGGGAGGAGCTCCACAACCTGCATGATAAACTGATGGTAGAACAAGCAGACACTCCCCGCCCAGGCATTCCTGGGTACCCGCCAGTACTTTCGGCGGCGCAAGAAGAGCTCAGCAGATTGCTCCAGGTAAGAAAATACCCAGCAAAAGATGCAATCCCCTCTGTAATACCTGCTATTTCAGAACTGTAGGGATTTAGACCCAAAATGGTGGTGTGTTGCATACTTAGAGGAGTCTAGACTCAGAATGATGTTTTAGAACAAACATCTATGTGTCTAGACCACTTCTTGGGCATTTTTCAATACTCAAATGCAGACAACACACTTGTCCTGCAATTACACGACTGTATTTACACACCAGTGTGTACCTGGCCCTCATCTCAATTACAGGGAGAATCTGAGTTTCTTGCATCACAAATTTGTAAATCTCTGGAATAATCTTTTGTGTTTTCTTTTTATCAAAGCTTTCAGAATGATATAAAGTTTTGCACAAACATATTGGCTTCATTTAAGAAGGCAGAATACTTCTTTCAATCATAATATAATATAAAATTTGACTGAAAAATAGCAGAAGAAAATGGGTCTTCACAGTACTTAATCCCTTGTTCTTTGGCAATAGACAGATGCATGCCTTTATGCTGGCACATATTCCAACTGAGAAATTCCCAACTCACTTATTTTCATACTTTGAAACCTCACTGAATGAACAGTTGTCCCTGCAAAAGTTGTATGAAAAGACCAAATAGTGAGTCCTGGTCCAGGTCTTCAGTTCAGCAGGATTTCCAGCTATTGGAATCGGCTGCTCAGAGAATCGGTGGAGTCTCCATCCCTGGAAGTGTTCAAAAAACATGTGGATATGGAATGTGAGGACGTGGTTTAATGGTGAACATGGTGGTGATGCTAGGTTGGACTAGGCTGGTTGGACTAGATGATCTTAATGATTCTAGGATACAGTGACTCTCCAAGATCAGTGACATTTTGTGTAGGAGTCAGCATCAGTTGAGAACCTAGTGATCCTATGAGTTTCTACAGATAAGATTTACTTCTTCTGATGGGTCTACAATATGTGTGGGACAGCCTTTAAAAATAAGAGCAACTTGTCAATCTAAAAAGAGTTTTGGCTTCATTCCAGAAGCAGGCTGGATTGAGTTGCAGCACCTGGACTTTTAGGAGTTGTTTGGTGCCAGAACAACAAAGATGAACTACATTGAGAATGTTTGTTGGCTCTTGCAACCTGGAGCCTGTGATACAGCAGAGATTTATTTTTCATTTTTAGTTCAGCTGCAGCAGATGCATACGACCGTGTTATTTCCCTTGGCTTGTTGCAGGGAAACAAAAATTCCAGTGAAATCAATGAATCCATACAGATTCATGCCTCCTGAAAAGGTAAATTAATCTTCCACAATTTTCTTTATGTATTCCATGGGGTGTACACAACTGAATTATGTCAATTACCATAATCTTTAAAGAAGAGACTGAAAACCTCGCTAACAATATGACCATGTACCGCTAGTGCAGGTGTGCAACCCTTTGCTTGCTAAGGACTAGTTCACACAGCTGCCACTAATGTATCTCAATCTTAGTGACATCTGGGCTGCCAAGACTCAGACACTCAGGACAGGGACATGCGTTTCTGCACATTGCAGGTTCTCTTCTTTCTTGTGGTCCTTACAGAATGTCATGAATTGCTTACAGTGGAACTTGATGTGGGTGAAAATTAAGGCGCCCCATGAGCTCTCACGGTACCCCTGGAGCCATGGTGGGGGATATGTGAGAGATAAGCATCTTTCTGCAGCAGCTTAAATTCTCCAGAGCTCTGTCAGCACCTACAGAGAATTAAGCTGCTTTTCCATCTGGTCACTTCAACAGAAAAAAAATCCAGAGCACTCTGTTTCTACCATATTTCACAGTCTTATCAGACAGCTCTTACGTAAACCAGTAGGAGTTTGACAATCATGCAGTAGTCACTGATGTACAGGAAAGATTTGCTATATGGAAAAGGTCTAAACATGACTCTTCAAACACTGTTGAAACAGTATGTGTAACCTTTCCCCATTAATTCAGGTAGCAATGAGTGAAAGGCCTTGGTAAAAGGGTTAGTAAATGTCAAGGAAATTTTGCAAGAGCAGAAACCACAAGTCTCATTTCACTTTTGAGTATATTTTACAAGAAGCTGATTAGAATTACACTTAATTGACAGTTGAAATGAGGATCAGAGCCAGCAATATCACAATCTGGTATACAGAATTTGCAGAAAAGCTTATTTTAATAATAAACTTCTCAGACACAGGAGGTGATAAAAATAATTTCAGTTGTGTGTCTCTGCATCTTAGAAGGGAAATTTCAGTCCCCCTGTGTCTACAGACTCTTCTTTTATTCATTTATTGTACTTCAAATCTCTTAATTGAATCCCTTAGACACATCACTGAACTTTTCTGCAACGCTCTTAACAATAGGATATTTATTATTATTATTAACATTCAAATTTTTTTAATTAAATACTTACTCTAACATGACATTTAATTTTCATTAAGGGAACTGTTCCCAATGAAGTAAATGGCACAATTCCAGAGTGAGTAGCATCATTCCCAAATTGGTGTTCTGATGCCATTTGTTATTTTTAAATGTTAAATGGAAATGTTTTGTATGCCCCAAATATAAAAGCATTACCCCCATTATCTAAGTTTAACTTAATTTAGCTGTGAAACTGCTGAAAAGAAAACACCATCTCTATTCATGCTGGGTGCTTTTCAACAATGTGTACTGGAAATAAATGAAATTACCTCGTGTCTGTCTCCTTCCACTCAGTATGATGTAGTATCATTATTTCAACCTACACAAAGATTTTTAGTCATCTTCTAAGATACAACTTTAGTAACTGCTAAGGTAATTCCTATCTTTCTAAAGTATCTATCTTGCTGTGGTCAGCTTTTCTTTTCTGCAGACCATCAGATGCATGGACAAGGGTTTTGGGTCTGGGACTGTCAGTGCTCACCTGATCACACATGAGCCTCAGCACTGAGGTGCAGATGTGGCCTGCACACCTGGATATGTGGAGAGTCCAGGTGCTCTGCCTGCAACAGTGATGTTTTACCCACTCTCACAAGCAGCATAGGGTCACCTGCAGACTGTGAATTGTGGCTTGAATTTTCAGACCACACAAGACATCACCATCAATGTAGGACTGTATGGGTTAAGTAGCTCCTCACATCTCTTCACTTGTTTTCCTCCAATTCAGTGGTTTTATTTTTGTTTGTGCAGTGGGTTTTTTTGGCTTTCCAGTGCATTTGGGAAGGAGAATCTGCAGACTGGGTGTATTGCTTCAACTGCTCTAGTTTATGTTTCATTCAAGCTGATTAGATTTGAATTACCTATTTGTCAAATGGATTAAATTTCAAGGCTTTGACTCAGACCTGCCTTCAAATGACAAGGTCACATAGCATCAAGTGAAAATATCATGGTCATAACACAGGGTACCTCTTGGGGACGTACACAGGAAGAAAATCTTGGGTTAGATGGTTCTCCAGCAGGTACATTTTTAGCTCCTTCCCCTCTCATAAGATAATAAAATATTTCAACTTCAGACATTGTGTTGGCAACTACCTTCAAACAGTACTTTGGAAATAGAGTGGGATGGGGAACCTTAGAAAAGCTGTAAGTTCCAACTCATATTTTATTAAGGAAAGAGAAATATTGCTCCTATTGAAGTGCTGAACTATTTAAACTACCATCAGGTACCAGAGATTGTATTTTTCCAATCTGGGTCACAGCACGATCTGTCAGTCACTTGTAAAGCCTAAATGTGTTGTAAGTGATGACCTGCTTGTACTGCTCAACAGGCATAAATAATTCTCCTAAGCCATTTCATAACAGACCACGTACTGCCTTAACTGGAATCACCCCTCTGAGAAACTGATCTTTTCTGTTTGCTCTCATTTTCCCCAGTGACCTAGTTTTGGAGTAGAACAGCACTTTTCAAAACTATGTTGTTTTCTGAACTAGCAATGAGTCCTTCTGAAGACATCAACAGAATCTGCAAGACAGCACGTGAGATGGGCCATGCCAGAGCATGAGGCAGTATTTCACCCAACACACCTGGTTTTGGTGCCAGCCCTCCCAGCAGTTTCCCCAACTATGGCAGCAGTATCTATGCAGTATCATTTCCCTCTCAGCAGTGTCATTTCCCCAACTATGGCAGCCCTCCCAGCAGTATCCCCAACTCACCCTGGGAAAGGCAATCCTGCTTTCCAAGCATGCAGAGCCCATCTCTCTTACCCCAGAAAACAGAAGCACAAAATGCCTAATTGAAAGTGGTTCCAGACTCTGTAGTTATGACTGTTGCACCAAGAATGGCTTTCAGAATCAAGTGCTGGAGGTGCTGTAATACCAGTTAAGGGAGAGCCATATCTGTATTTTAAATAACCAGCATACACACAATGACCATGACTCTTGCAAGAGCAGGAAAATCTCCTGACTGTGTGGCAGACCTTCATTTCATGTGAGATGGCTGCCTTCCACTGGTTTGAGAGATGCTTTACAAGTTATGCAAGATGTAGGTGTGGCCTTATGCTCCTGCAGTAGCTTTTTTTCTGTCTCTCCTCAATGCCGGTGCTATATGCAATGGAAATTTAAATTGAAAACAAGAAGTAAATGTTCCTCTTGAAAATTTTTAATGGCTACAAGAAAACAGCATTTGTCCTCTTCACTGATCTCTCTACCTTTTTTTCACAGAAGGTGCTCACTAATTTTATACATATTTCCAAATTGGTAACCCCATCCATTACCCATATGCCAAGCAACAGACTGCAGCAGCTGGTTAGAAAACAGTTTAATCTTTTTTAGACAGCTAAATCCATGGCTTATAATTATATAAAGGTAGAGCCAGACTAGACATCATCAAAATGTTAACTTCAAGGCAAATGGGATGTCAGATGCCATCAAGAACTCCTCAAGTTTCCAGGACACACTCCAAGGAAATCTCTAGTTTGTTTGATGTCATTCCATACCAGAGCATATTGGCACTAGCACACGGAATGTGGGGCCCCTCCAAAGCGCTTCCTGGAAAAGGCTGTTCTGCTTCTCAAGCTGATAAGAATATTGCACGACATATGCAGTGATTAATGGATTGATCACAAAAATTCAATGTGGTCTGGCAGGAAAGAGCCAGAGACCACACAAAGACAGAAGGAGGACTGCTGCTGCTGCTGCAGGAGGCCTAGACTGAAAGGCTGAAATACCATCAAAACACTTGTTCCTTGTGCTGCTAAAGTAATTATTCCATCTCAAAAGCAGTGTCCACAGTGAAACTTACCTTTATGATACGTATTTTCTCTGTTACAGGCCACACTCAGCCTGATAGAGAAAAAGAGTCTATTCGAGCTTCTCCTTTTGATGGCACCTATCAGCAGCAGCTTCAGAAGAGTGTACAAGAATTCCCATAGCCTGCACTCTGATAGCACTTTCCTTACAGCAAAAATTTTCAGCATCAAGCACCTTACAGAGTTTATTTGTCAATGACAAGTCATGTCTGTGTGTGTGTGTTTTCCCATTACTCTCACTCAACCTTTCTCTCAGTCTATCCAAAACTAAACAGATAAAATATATTTTTTTCCCTCATCTTTGAATCTACAGATTCTCACTTTGTCTCCTTTCCCCTTGCAGAAATCTAAAATTTTGCATTCTCCTGTTCCCTGTTGCAATACTTCACATTCTATCAGTATTTCATGCTATTATTAAAGGCAACTAAATTTTCTAGTAGCACAACTGCATGCCAATAGCTCTAAGATTTTGAGATGTCAAAAAGTGCGCTGGTCAGGAATGGAAGCAGAAAATTAAAATCTAGAAAAGTTCATGAACAGATAGTGTGGAAAATACACCAAACAGGAACAAGTAAAATAAAAAATAAAACTCTAATTATTTTTTTTTATTCACAAAACATGTTTTATTTTTGCCATTTGAACTTTTAATTATGTCTTAGGAAATTTTCAAAATAGGTCATCTATAAAGTGTAAAAACCATATGCTTTAAAAGGTTTTAACCAAAAATCCCCCCAAAAAACCCAATAAAACCAAAAACAAAAACAAACCCATCAAAACAACAACTCCGAATCCCCATTTTAAACACATGGATCTTAACAAATCCATCCTTGAAAGCAATTTCATTTTCCTACAAGGGCTCACTCTAGTAAAAAAAAAAAAAAAAAGGTCAGGATTTCTTTTTTTCATGTTTACCAAACTTGGCGCTCCCTCCTTCATCTTGGCAAGATGCTGATGGCTTCAGAAATATTCAGCCTTTCCTGTTTACAAATGTTACATCTATCATTTTATCTATCCTTTTAGGGCTTTCCAAGCCACTATGGCTTAACCTTGCCCAGACAGATGATGTCTACTCTATTGAAACTTGTGTCCTCCATCCCTGCCTTATGACTTGCCTGCAGTTTCTGTGGCTGAGATTTAGGTTGGAAGCTCTTTGCTGTTTGGTGTTAACCCAACCTGAGTGAAGGAGCTGCACCACCTTGGCCACCACCTCCTCACCCACCTGCCAATTTTAATGAGGACGTGGCCCACCCCTTTCACAGCCTTTAGCAAATGTGTGTTTGATGTAGTGTGTAAAGTGTTAATGCCTCCACACAGAGATATAAAATAGCAAAATATTTTTCCTATGGGTAATAACAAATATAATGGACTTTTGATGATTCCTTGAACTTTATTGTTATATTCCACTGGATAACTTCCAAACTTATTGTGGAATTATGATTTCCTTTCCATCTCAAGACTTCACACTTCCTTTTTTCCCCTTTAAATATCTCTTTCAGGAAACATGTTTCCTATAGTTCCTTTCAGCCTGCATCCAGCCCATTCATTTCTCAGATTAAGTCCTCCAAGTTCTCAATTACCTCCCGAGACTTCCCTAAATTCCTACAAGAACTATGATGCAAATTAACATTGATCAAAAAAGAGGACATTAACTAAAGTGCTAACTATGCTATTTACTCTTTCAGAGTCCCAGAGCTCTCAGGGGAAGTTAAGTTTTGAGTGGATTGAGTGCTGATGATTCATGAGACACTTCAGATTTCACAGCCCTGACAGGCTGCTGGGAAGGGTATGTGTGAACTCGGTTATCTTTAGGGAAGATGACTTGGGGCTGCAGGAAGGCCAGGCCTGGGGCTGGTGCTCAGCCCTGCCATCCTCCTGCAGAAGATATTGCACAGCATGACTCAGTCCATCCCTTTTTTCCTGCAATGTGTGCCTCTGTTTCATCTCCCTCCTCATGTGATCCTGATGCAATTCCAATTACATCACCCACATCATTTAACAGCTCAGCAAAATGACTGAAGATAACAGTAAATAGAGCTAAAATGAAAAAATCAGATTTCCATGTTTAGTCACCCATAAAGAACTTTTGAGACTAACTTAAAACTTACTAGAACTACTTCTTGTGCAAGCCAGGCTATATGATTGCTTTGTAATCATAAGTACACCCAACTATTAACCTCCACCCCTACCCACATATCTTTTGGCCTGTGTTCTTTGTTTTTCAGTGTAAATTTATCTGAGGGGAGGTTAGGGAGATGAGTGGTTTAGGATTAAGTCCTTATGCTGCAGGAGTACTGACTTTGTATTCAGAATTAAACTAGATCTGCCATGGCTCTCCCTAGATCACGAAGGCAAAGTACTTAATCAAAAGTCCTTGCAGCATAGATAAAATCTTTTTCAGAATGTGTATATTCTTGTCTGCATAGTCTTTTTTAAATGTTTGGTTGTAAGCCACAAGACAATAACAGAAATGAACCTCTTTAGGTTACTGGACTGGGCTTGAACACAAGTCAAATTGGGAAGGACAAACTCACTACATATTTTAAATCCACCTCAAAAGCACAAGATCTAGGTGTCCTAGATAAAATATTGACCTCATTTTACTCACAACAGCAAGGCCATGTATTTCTAAACAAGTAATTGCACCGATAAAATTCATCGGTTTTGATGAGAGAGGTTGTTCAATGTATGACAGCTTAGTTGAAACTCTTCCTGTTTGCTGCACCTTATGCAGCAATTGCCCCTAAGATAAATTATCTTTCTTATCTAATATACCTATCTCATTACTTCACCTGAGGTAAAGACAGAAACTTTTCATATGCGCTAGGCCGCACTGGCCACACCATCGCTTTCACTGCAAGGGATGCAATAGCTTGTAAATAAAACTGTAGCCATCTCCAAGGCTTTAAACGTGCTTGTTGAGTTGACAGGAAATGCATCTTTAGGACATCTTTACTTGACAATAGTCTTCATGGAGCTAATTAACTATTTCCACTAGAAATAACAGCTCCCTTGCAAATTTTCTAATTAAATCTGCAGCTGCTTGGAACAGTATTACACAGCAAAGACTTCCTCTAAGCAAGCCTTCTGGGAGCCCTCCAGTGACCTTACCCTAGTTGTCAGCTGAACCAAAGACTAGGTAACACATTATGCAATTCAGAAGGAATCCTCATAGCTCACAAGGAAGAAGAAGCCCTCTTGAGGGTAAGAGTCGGGGAGAAAAATCCTAAAGTTCCTTGCTGCTTAATAAAACATTTTCTGTACTTTTCCTATTAAAATAGAGATGCAGGAAGAAACCCTTCAGACTTGGAGTGGACAGGAACGTGATGGTTTTGCACAGAGAGAAGCAATCTGAGGTTTAAATTCAGCACAAATAAACATGCTGATCAGTCTGATCTCTCAGCTCCTCAGCAAGAGCCAGAGATGAGGGGAACTGTTTCAGGTAGAGAATGTCTTGATAAAACAGGCTGTATCTCAACATTTTTTTCTCTAATTAGGAAAAAAAAAAAATCTGTACGTCTGTCTTAGCCTAGTGCAAACTTTCATGAGTAGCACGGCCAAATCTGTACAGATCAGATAGGATAACCAAGCAGTCTAGTTTCAGAAGTGATGCTCTGAAAGCCTATGAAAGATTGACCTCTGCTTTTTATCAAACATTTTTAATCACTAGACCTGCAAATCCTATAGTGTTTTGATGACTCGGGGATACAGCATATCAACTTTTCATGTTAGTCCACATTTCATACTTTTACTATGTGTGCTCTCTGTTGAAACTTAGTGATAACATAGCAGTGTAAGTATTCATAGCTGTGTCTAGAGGTATAGCAAAATTTCTAGGTTCATCTGGTTCATTCTGGTTCATCAAGACAAGAGTAGCCGAAAATTTATTAGTCAGCAAATCTGCTATTCAGAGCTCTGAGCACACAGCCAGTTATAGATATTATCACATGTATGTCTTTCTGTAGGAATACATAAGCCAATAAACTGTTTTGCTATACCCTCCTGTCAGCTGGGAACCTCCAGCAAATCAACAAGGTTGTAGAGTACAAATTCCCGTACATGTGTGGTGTCCATATAGTCCCCAAACACAGAAAGAAAGAAGGATAATTAAACAGGTAGGTAAAAAACTCAGAAAAGTCTGGTTTACTTTTCTTAGGAGTCATATGGTTGCAAAATCCTAAACACAGAGAAAAAGACTGTGAGTGATGTCAAAAAAAGTTTCCAGTGCAGGGGCCATCAATAATGAAGAAATTATTCATCTGCATATTCATCTGTCAATCCACAGCTTGAGTATGCAAGTTAGTTTCATCTGTTTCAAAGGTATTAATTCTATGCCAGGGGATCCTGCAGACTATCTCCTCCCTTCTTCCAGGGATAAAGAGATTTGTGACATTCTTAAATACCCCATGCAATTCCTCTCTCATACTGATAGTCAGACTTTGCGAACAGTTGTCCCTGTCAATTGTCTACTACAATTTTAACTAATTTTCTAGCACAAGTAGGCCTCAAGAAAAAATACCCTCTTTTATGCAGCTACGTACATTCTGTGCTGAGGATCATTACCTAGTCTCCCTTCAGTCTTTTTTCCCTTTACAATTTCCAGTTCCATGAATCTGTCCTCACATGTGTTATTTCTAATTTCTTTACTTTGGATTTTATTTAGATGGTTATCTATTTCTGGAAGTCCAGTGTCCAAATCAGGACAGCTGTGGGTTGAAAACAATGCATCTTAAAACAAACAGATGTGGTCAGATATCTCCAAGGGATGTTTAGCTTTTATACAACAGGGTGATATTGTTGACTCATCTTCAGTGTGTGATCTGCTGTAAAAGATAAGAAATTCTTTTTCCAAAGAATTTTTTGTAACTGGTTTTGCTCATGATGTAAATACTAGATTTATTTCACATGACTCCTTACACAGGTTTACTTCTGCAGTGCTCTTAATGAACTGCATCCTATTTTTTTAAACCATATCCAGTTTACCATAATCATATTAATCTCTAACTGCATCCCTAGGTGGAACTCTGTCTCTTCTCAATGGAGTATCACTTGAACCTGTCCAACATGCTCTCTACTTGATTTTACAAGTGATTCAGAAAAACAGTGAAGAGAATGCAAAGCAGGGTGGGCTGCAACAAAATCACACCCTTCTGGCTCAACACTACGTAGCTACAGAACTTGAACTTGACTTCCCAACTGAGCACTCCCTTTGGAGCAATTATGCCAGGTTATGTCCCTTCAACTTGTCTATCAGGATGTCCCTTGCTTGTCAAGCAGAACTGAACCCCCAACACAGTCCTACCGAGAGATCAAGAAAACTGACTGTTGTGCACAGAGCCTGACATGCTGCCAGGGCAGAAAATTAGACAGATTTGAAATCGTTTGTCCTGAGAACATTTGTCTGTTGTTCATCCCCGTATTTATCTTCTTGGTATTTCAGTCCGAGTATTTGTTCCAGCACTTTTCTAGGAATTGAAATTGTAGTCAGAGCTGATAACGTCAGCTGCCTCTTCATTTGTGTTTTTTCCAAAGCTAGGACTATCACTACCTATTACAGTCCCCTGCCTTCTGCAACAGGGACAGACGTTCCTGAAGGTGCGGCATGGGGCTGGGCACAGCCAGTCCTCCAGGTTCAAGTCAGGTCCAGACAAACTGGAAATCTCTGCCTTAGTTAAATATTTTCTGTTTTAGTATGTCCTCAACTCTTACTTCTCTACTGCTGAGTCAGCTGGCCTTTCTGGTAAAGAGTAAGTCATAACAGGCATCAGACATTTTAGCCTTGTCAGCACCATCTAGCTTTTCCTTTCCATGCAATGATGGATAACAACTTGGCTCGCTCTGCCTCTTACTAACACTGCCCTTATAGAAGACAGCTCAGTACTCTCACCTCGATCCATGCTTCATCCCTAAGTCTTCATGCTTTTCCCTCATATCTATTCTATTCATAACTATTCTTAGTAGCCTGAACATTTATGTCTCTTCTATCTCCAATTGCATTGTAAAGATTTTGATTTATTTACTTGCTACAATTTCCAGCCTCTCAAACTGCCACAGGTTGAATCAGCATTATATTTGTCTTATGGGATTGCTAACTCGCACTAGCATTTCTATTTTTACCTTTAAACAAATTTTCTATGTGATCATTCCTGTATATTTTCCAAGCACACTATCGTGCTTTCCAAAAGCCTGCTGGCTTTACATTATTGTCCTACTTCTCCCATAAGTCAACCTTTTGCCAAAAATTCTCACCCTAAATATTAGCATGTTGTTGTTCTTTGATAGTTCCTCCCTCTCACCTGAAAAAGACATGTCTCTTTGGGTACTTTTCCCATCTTTCACATCAAGTAGTCCTCAGACATAAAATATAGTTAACTTCTACTATTTGTCAATTGGTTCTTCTCCCTCCCACATCAGCCCCTCCTAACCCTACAACCCACACCACATAAAAGACATGGCAGCATTTCACCAAGCAAAAATCTTCCCATTAACTTCAAAACCATATTAGCCCAAGATAGCCAAACTAGCCTTGTGGCATTTTTGTTCGTCATACATACCTACTCATCCAAATTGGGCTGGTGAGCCAGAGTGTAAAAGGGAAGCTCTGACAACTATCAAAAGTCTGCATGTTGGGAAAGTGCTAAAAGCTTTGTACATATATTTCATGTCCTTCTGATGTGGCTAGGGACTTTAAAGCTGTGCCTTCTGACTGACTGTGTCTCTAAAGCATAAGCCAACTAAAAACAGGTCTGATGCTCCAAAGTGAGTGCTCATTTGCAAACCTCAGTCCAGCTGAAGTGGATTGAGCTTTTTTAGGAGATTGGTAGATAAACAGATGTCACACACAGCCTGAGGACAGCTCTGGTGCACTTCTGAAAAGAGGCAAATTGATATCTTCCACATATCTGCAAATGAGGAATTAAAAGTTTCAAGACTACAAATTTCAAGTACATCTATTGTAGTAAAATTTCAAGGAATATATACATACAGTAATTTTTCTTCAGTATAGAAAGGAGTGGGATTTTTCCTAGCAAGGGGAATACTTAAATTTTTTTTCTGTCTGTGTATTTTCATACTAACAACAACAAAAAAATACAGCCATTTCTATTTTTGACTAGTACTTGCCTGCACATGTGCTAAAATTACTGCCTAAATAAAATACCACAGTGTACCCCACAAGAAAAATCAGTGTAGTTGTCAGGAGCTGTGAACTGTATGAGCTTATTATAAATGCAAAAAAATATAAATTGGTTTCTTGTCAGCTCCTTCAGGTTTGCAAGAGGGCATACACACTACTTGCTCACACAACAAATTGGGTTTTATTAGATAACTACTTTCATGTCCTTGTGTTAATTATATTTAATTTACATGCACCTGTTTCCTAAATAATATTACAAAAATTGATTTGTGGTCATTCCTTTTTGGACTATAGAAAAATAAGCAGACTGAGGAAAATACCAAGGCCCTGCAAGATGTTAGTTTGTCAAATAGCTGACCCTTTTATCTGGATATCAAAGCAATGTTTTGCCAGTGTCCCCTCACAAAGGTAGAAAATTACATCTCTAAAAGTGCCAGGTACAGAACCTTTCTGTTCCTGGGAAGCAGGTGGTCCAGCATCCCTGTAAACTGAGTGGAAAATACCTGTTCATACCTCAGAGACTCTGCTGAAGAACTGAAGCATTTCACAGCTTTGACAGCTGCCCCAGAAATGAAGCAAAGGGGTGGATTCTCTCTGGAAGGCACCAGCCAGGCTGGCCGTGCTGTACGGGCAACACGTGGCAGGCTTGTCCTCAGCACTACCATCTGGCATCACGCAGCAGCAGGGGAATTTAGGCAATTAATGAATGAATACTTCCTTTAAAGGTTCCTGTAGTGCTTTTTTCTTCTCTAGCCAAAGTAAGTTTATTAACTCCAGCAACCTGGCCAGATGCCAGTTTGGAAACTATCCTGTCATCTGACTTGTGTTTTCTCTGCGGAGTCAACTGCATGCAGAAAACTTCTTCATTTTGTGGTCTAGACCCTGACTCTAGAAAGATTTCTGTCTATTCAGATGCTGACATTGCACCCAGGAGTAATGAGGTAAACAGTGTGGCACAGCTGAGAGGGCCCTCAAGGGATGATTTCCTGAAGCACCTAAACCATGTTCCCTTCAGCTATCATAGTGGTCACCTTTTATCCTAGGAAGTACTGCATTTTGTTGCTGGATAAATAGACTTCTTTGCAATAGTCCTGAAAAGCATCCTCTCACATCAAGAGCAGCTTCACTTTTATCTTTGACAATGGCAGTAATAAACATACTCTGCCCTACTTCCACTGACTGCACATTCTTCAAGATTTTGCATGTAAAAATGAATGCTTTGTCTTCTCATAATACACCAATCCCATTAGTTAGAATGCATGTCAGTTCAGAGAGCTGTTACTTTTTGATAGTGTCAGTTTGATTTTACATTTGAGGCTTGTTGGAACTTCTGTAGTACTGCTATTTGTTTATTACAAGTAATTGCATTAAGAGATTACATTCAACAAAACCTATTATAGTGAAAGAGGCTGATTTCATATTAGATTAGATTAGATTAGATAAAACTTTCAGAAGAAATTCTCTACTGTGGTGTTGGTGAGGCACTGGCACACACAGAGAAGTTGTGGATGCCCCATTCCTGGAGGTGTTCAAGGCCAGGTTAGATGAGCAACCTGATCAAGTGGAAGGTGTCCCTTCCTATAGCAGTGGGTTTGGAACTAGATGATTGTTAAAGTCTCTTTCAACCCAAACTATTCTGTGATTCTATCTGATATTTTTTTACTGACTCCACAGAGAAGCACATATATAAATACAGAAGCACATATATAAAATACTGATTTTTCAAGTACAAACTCCCATTTCACACCGTCAAGAAATAGACAGAATAGTTTGCCATGCACACACCTATGGTACAGTGCCAAGAGGGAGGGAATCTACCTCCTTTCCCCTGCAAAGCACATGGCCATGGCAAATGCTTTTTGACTTAGAAACAGAAACAAAAACAAGTTTAGAGATTGAAACATCACTGCATGTTGCAGAAATAAATAAAAGCTGATTTTTATTTGATCTTGTTTATTTCTATGCTCCTGAAACCAAATGCCAGGATGAGTACAGAGAGTGCTCTCCAGCTGGCCTGGACAATCTGCCAGCACACGCCCCTCTGAAGGGCATGCTGCCACCCTGTCCCACTGCTACTCTATTTCTTCAAGCCTCCTACTCATGGAGTACCAGCAATGAGCCTGGGAATATGTGGCACAGAAGATTGCCATTTGAACTCCAGGTGAAATTACTAAGCACCTTCAAACATTCCAATATGAGAAAAGAAGGTGTTTGGCTGCAGATCATAGTGCTTAGTGAAAGGAAAACCTTTTGGACAACTATCACCTGATCACAAAGTGAAGTCTGTGGTCTGCCAGTGATGTTACAGAGGGTTTTATGCCTGAAAACAGCGCATTTATATTTCAAGTGCTTAAAATTGTTTGCTTTCTTTAAATTAGCCTTCCACATGAAAGTAAAACTAATAGTATAATTCTAAAATCATCTGTCTCACTGCAGAGAGGTAGATTTACTTTTACTATGGCATAGCCCCAGCTCAAATAAGCAGTAAGTTGCAGTCAGTGCAGTTTACTACATGGAGCTGTCGATCATCACATGCCTGTGATCATCACATGTGGGGAAGGCACAAGAGTGTATGCAGAGACACGGGATTATATTTCCATGCCAAAAACTCAGCTTGCAACTGGGCATCCTAGGAGTGATGTTGTGAAATCAGTGCTTTCCCCATCTCACTGTGGCTCCAGATGCGGGGCACCCAGAGGAACCAGGGCAGACATTCCCAAGCTTCCAGTATGATCAGCCAGTAATGAGTATCGGGAGTATTGATTTAGAGGCACATATCTAAGGTGTTCCTGTGGGCCTCTGTGATCTCTTGCCATCAGGGCAAAGGAGTCACCATGAAATCAGTGCCACAGGACATAGATATCTTGCAAGTAAAAGAGAATGCATACACAGACTTTTTTCTTTGAATGCTGTTAGCTAATAAAATACTACTCAGCCTTACATTTCACAGCAAAATGCCCAATCTTTTGACAGAAAATCCAGCATTATTCTTTTCCCCCAAGTTGGAAATCCACAAGAAAGAAAGATTCTGACAGCTGCAGATTTCACACATGTCAAAGGCACAAGCCCTGCTCTTACAGATGGATTGCACAGAAATACGCCTTTTGTTAAAAGACAGAAAATTAAAGGAACATTTAATCATGCTCTGACAGGCTTCTTAGCTCAAGGCTAATACCCTGACTCCTGTAATAATTCCTGAACCCATACACTGGCTTACAGCAGGTGGCCACAGAAGTCTCAGGCAGTGGAAGTGCATTAATTGTGGGGCCAACTCTCTAGTTTAATAGTAAGAAACATGTTAATACTACTCCTTGCCATAAAAGCAATAATAGGCAATGCAAGTACACACTCATAATTATTTTCAATTACTGGGCAAATAATCCCTTATTATTATTTCAATCTGAAATTTTTAAGCGCTAAACCATCAGCTATTTCATCTTTATAAAATACATCAGATCTAGAAATCTTTTTGGAATTAACATTTATTGGAAGCAATAGTTCCAAGAACTTCAAAGTACAAAGATTAGTCACTTCAGAGATGATCAAGAAAGCTGCTCTTCCAAAACTTTTAGATTGGTTGGATCTTTGAACATTAAATTAATAAAAAATCTGATTCTTAGTTTGACTTTAGACATCATAAGTGTAATTAAATATATCTTTGTCTACTCCTTCCAAATTTTCCCCTCCCAACCCTATAGATTAGCTTTTATTCTTAGGAGTTGTTTTAGAAATCTTTATTTAAAATGTTTTAGGAATAGTACATAATTTCAGGAACATGGAAATCCCCATTTAAAAGAAAAGAAGAAAGAAAAAAGAAAAAAGAAAAGAAAAGAAACTGAAAAGACACCTTCTACCTTCTACACGGGTTAAGCAAGTACTCGTGCACATTAAAAATTAAAAAACAAATAAATAAGTAGACTTCACATGTTTTCATAAAAGCTAAAAAATCCTACTGCTTCTCTTTGCAATAATTTATTAAGAAATATTTGCATGACCCTAAATTATCTGAAGTTCCTAGTATCAGGCAGGTAGCCACATATGCCACATTATATAATCTCACTGCGGTACCTTGCAAACAGAATAAAAATTAAGATTCAGAGCCTTCAGGTTTCATTCATACTCCCCTGCACAGTACATTAGCAGTGGATGGCATTTGGGAAATCCTGTACCCTAAATTTCAAGACCTAGAGTCAAACCAATCACAAGTGTGTAGGCTCCCAAAGATTTGATTTCAAATTATTACGTGCCCACACTTTGAATACAACCCTCGTTTACTGCAGCAGATGTCAGCTGGTAGCTGTGTCACATTTACATTAGAGAGGCCTTTTCTGACACCTGCTTGTCAGCAATCCTTGCAGATAACACAGAGACAGATTAGTTTGGTGTTTTGGTTTCCCTAGATGCACACGCAGTCAGAGGCAGTGGATTGTCAGGTCGGAGATCTCCCCTACACCCTTTCTTTCCCTCAGCCTTACACAGAATTTTTTTCAGCACCCCCTGGTGCTTTGAATCAGAAATAACACCTCTCTGGGATTCCCCCTTGCAGCCATGAATTCCAGAGCAGCCTTTCACGGGAAGGTTTCGGTGGCAATTTCTGACCGGATGGGAAGCCGGAGTAGGGTAGGCTAGAGCAGGCAGCTGCTGGTCCCTGTACCTGCAGGTCTGCAGGCATCAAGTTGCAGGCCCTGTCAGTCACATCCCACTTTTCCCTGTTTCCCGACACTTCAAACGGAGCTACTCTATGTTTGACAAGAAACATCAAACGTGGCAGGTGAGTTTCCCCAAGCCACTCTCTTTGATGACATCCTCTGACTGTATTCTGGCTCTATGTCCCCAAAGAGAAATCCTTTTCACCAGCATGCAAAGAAAAGTTTACATTTACATTTGAGTCCAAATATTTCTACTACCGTTTTTCCTGGTGTGGGGGGTGGTGTTTGTTTGTTTGTTTGTTTGTTTGTTTGTTTGTTTGTTTGTTGGCTTGCTTGTTTGTTTGTTTTAAGGCTCAAAGGGTCAAAACCAAAAGTAAATTAAGATGACACTAGCAATTTTTCCCTTGTGCTGGTCGGATCTAAATGCTCTGAGTGCTCCCAGGGAAATCAGTGCAAGCATTGAGGCTGGGAACCTAAGTAGGAACAACTCCAGGCTCATCTGGAGTTTGTCTCTTGGTCTGGTCTGGCACTTGTTTTGCTTACTTAACATCTCTGCCTTTTAGAGAAAAAGTTGTGTGTGAAGAGTCTGGAGGAAGACGTCAGCTGATTTCAAAGCAGTTACGACAGCCTGTGTGTCAAATTCAGGTGCCTTCCCTGAGTTGCACAAGCACTCATAGCAATCTGAGCCTCTGTGTCCTGCAAAGTCAGGAAGCTTTGCAAGAGAGGCTAAGCAGGAATGGCAATGTGCCCAAATGCCCAAGTTTATAAAAGCCCTGGAGATCTGTTGACCTAGTGCACATGACTCCAAAAGCTGCCTCACTGGTCATCCTGCCTCCTCCTCAGAGGAAACAGTGTGCAGCAGAGCAGGCTCATGCAAACAGAGATGGTGCCTGCACTCCATATGCAAAATGTTACTATGCAAATGACATTTTTCTTGCCTTTCTTCTTGTTTCCTGCAGGAGCCACACAGATAGCAAGGCAAGAGGCTTCTCCTCATTCAGAGCAGAAGGAAAATGCTGTGAGTCCATTAGGCTTGTATTGCCTGTGATGTGGCACCACTAAAATGGATGAGCATTGACACTACTGTACACGGAATTTTTAAAGTTATTTCCGACCTTATGGCCTGGCTAGTGATAAAAGCACAGTCTCACTGAGTGACAGCCAACAAACTATTGCTGCTCCCATCATGCCGTGAGCAGGGAAACAGCTGGCAGCACCTAAGATGGTGAAACAGCACATAAGGCTGGCATGTGGCACTCACCACTGTTCTTGTCCTGGCTTGGCAAAGCTCTCTATCTGCCTTACTCATATCCACATTTCTGTCTGACATGAACCACTCCCTTCTTGCAAACATAAATGGTCTGGGCTGAGGTATCACTTTTCATGCAGGTGAAACCCAGTAAAATCTTTTCAGAAATAGTTGCTGTCACTTTGACAACTGAGACCAAGTGAATCAGAAGGAAGAAATGTATTTCTATATTCATCAAAATTATTAAAATCAGGTCCTCATTTAAGCATCTGTATAGACAAGCGGTCTAACCCTGATAATTCATTAGAGAGAAATCATATGAACAGCAAAGCCCCTTAGAAGAAAATCAAGAGGAGGGCTGAATGCAGTGTGTTTCTGTGTGCCCCCTAGGAGCTGTTATTTTTGTGTTTTGTAATGTTTCTTTAAGAGTTCTTTAGAAGGCAGTGTACCTCTGCAGCTCGTCTTATACTAGGAAAACGCACTAAACGAGCACGAAGTGGCAGTTGTAACTCATTGAAACAAAAATAGTTCTTTAACTGATGTTAGCAGGTATCTTAATGAACAAAATTA